>JAQFYB010003759.1:0-18355 GCA_034694085.1 Pogonognathellus longicornis | reverse complement strand
ACCAAACCCGCCCAGGCCCATATGGGCCTGGGCATGCCCAAGCCCATGGACCAAGCCCAGGCCCAGGCAAGTCTCTAGTCAGACTAACACATCAAATAATCAAATATCAACTCAAAGTTTAACGTACTGACTACTGAGATATATCAAACTCTCACATCATCTAGAATTTTTTGTGGTGATTATACAAGTTTTGCCCCCATCAAAGTTACACATCAAATTTGAGTTGAGTTGCCCTTCCTTGTACGCAACACATTCGGAATTAGCCTTATTTTTAAAATTATTTGTTATTTACCGCTTAATTTTCCATATCAATACAAAATCAGAAGAATTAGATGATAAAATTAATATTATGCTTAAATTTCAACAATAGTAAGAACACCACTTACACCACAACCTCCAAGAGAGAATAATGAACAGTTTGTTGTTGATAAAAAACTTTCAATTTTTAATCCAGCCTAAGTTGATCTGCTTGAAAATCAAATTATTTTAACTGGTCTGAATGAAATCACGTCAACTAAATAATATTACTGATTGAAACACGACACAAGCTTACAAAATGAAACTTATCATTATTGTAAAATAGTAATAAATAACCTTTCAATTCTTCACGAGTACTAAATCCAGTAGGCACAATAAAATTATTGGCTGTAAAAGAAATAACTGAGAACAATAATTCTATTATCCTTGAGACAATCAGTTACGAAATATGAAATGACTCATAATAATATCATCCAATCGAAGACATGTACGAAACGAGAAATCAGATAACTACACCATGATATGGTAATACAATGGAAGACTTGGCGCCGGCTTTCTACTTTTGACCAGCAGTGTATGAATATGTAATATGCAACATACTACTTATTCTGTCACAAGTCGATATGCACACTAGAACACTTACATTTAATGTTTTAAATACATAACATAAACCCAACAATAACCAACTTATGTTACAGTCAGTGTTCAAAGGTACAATATCATCTAGAATTACATGGTTGTGGTATTTTAGTTGCCGGGTTTCAGTTTCAGTCTGCGTGTAATTGTGGTTTTTATTCAGCATCTATTTGTAATCTTGCAACATGCCAGCTAAGATAAGTAAATACGTCCATAAAACAATCTATGCTACACATTATTTTAATTTATTACAATCGGCTACGGCTACGGTCTTCGTCTACTTATCAGAAATACCTAGTTTGCTCAGTGCTTTGTGAATACCTCATTTTGTGCATGAAACGTTTGTGTGCTCATCGATATGACACAAAGCCAAGAAAACGGAAATATTTTAGAAGAATACTTGTGGTTCTCAACCAACCTGAAGTATTTAAATTTCTCAATTTAATTTCCCATTCAACCCGTTAAGTATATTAACCCTCATTTTATCATTTTACGTATCATCATGAATGAAATGTGAAAAAGACCAGAATTTAGATTTTACACACACACACACGCACACAAAATTATGTGTCATCAGTTTTCTTTTCTCAAGTTGATTTTGCCATCAGTTTTTTTAGCTTTAGCTGAAGATACATAACGCAAACCCCTAGACATTAAAACTATGCCAATAATACGGGAAAAGTAGTGAGACGGAGAGGAAATCGCAGCAGAGCGTTATCAGGAGAGGACAGGGCAAAATTCAGCCATTCAACTTAACCACAGACTTGGGCCAAAAGCTTTATAGTTTATAGCACATCTATAATAATACACTCAATGGCAATAGTAATAGTAAAAGCAACCAATATGAAGATATATAAACACAGATCACAGGGACAGGACACACACACACACAAACATTTATATGCATATATTATAGAAAATATATACTCGCACACAAATACACACACTCACACATTGACGTCTTTCCTCGCCTTGACTTGAGCTTTGGCTCCGAATCAACTTTCTCACTCTTGAGTCATGTTAGATTATGTTACATTAAATTTATATTTACATTTATTTACACTGTACACGTATATATTCATTGGCACACGGACGATATAATATTATTGGGGTTAAGTCATACTCTCATACTACGTAGCGTTATTTGTCTTTCGTTATGAACTATATAGATAGTTCATTTATTCACAGTCTGAATACTTATAACTATGCACCTGCCAAATTAGACGACAAATAGTATCTCACACCTAAAACATACAATAAAATCTCCACCACCACCACCACCGTCATACACAATCTTCGAAATAAAATACTTTTAGATTTTAGACCACAGTACACAGCAGAATCTCTCGCTCTATTCTCTCCAACTCTTCCTCACTCTACCTCCATACAAAATAAAATCCACTCCAACCATCATCGCCGCCCTCGTACTCTAAACTCCACTCTAAACTCTACACAGTGCTTTATATACGATGTAAATGCACACACTCACACAAGAACATCAAGACTCAAAGTTACGACATAAATAGAACACAAAAGTTGAAGACAACATCAATTGACATGCATTACGGTCTTCTGCCCCATTAATTGCAAGTCAGACAACATTAAGAAGCCCCAAACAATTTCTGGAAGTAAGATAAGATGTTTTGCACTAAAGGCAATACAAGCACCAAACTTGTCACATCTTCCTACCTATAAGTATATTGTGTGTGTATGCAGCACAACACAATAACGCAACAACTCTGAATCACCCAGCATATTCTTCCACAATGGAAAGACGCAAATACTTTTTGACTTCCCTAAAACAAAATAACCTAATAATATTTCACTAAAAAGCTTTCGTCTTACCACTGCAGCAACAGCAATACATAATAATGGGAGGTGTAAGATCAAGAATTATTATAAGGACAATAGGACGACAAACAGAATCAACCCAACACTATAGCACTAAACTATAATAATATACAATTACACTGTGCAGCATGTAAAGTTGGATTTCCCAACACGAACCCAGTATAATATACGTATCATCCGAAATTCGGGGGCCGGAACACACAGCATAAAAATGATACGTTGTTTGTGCTTTACGAGAGCCCCAGTCTCCTAACTACAAGGCAGAAGCAATAATCTATCAGACACAAAATGAACAGTTTCATGCCAGAGTCAATCATGTACTCTTAATACGTAACGATCTTGTAATTAAATTTTATTTCACTAGCTCCAGTAAAACCTGCTGTAGGGGGACTGGCTTGTCGACCTACTTTACACTTTACTCTTTTACAGCAGGCAAGGATAAAGATTTATGTAACAATTTCACTTTGGTACTAAATTACGAAATCAGATTTTTTCGTAAAAGTAATTTTTTAAGATTGGAGCTGATTAGGTTGATTTGGAATTTTGTCGAGACAGAAACTGTCAACAGTCTAACAAACAAATAAAAATGATAATGGGCTATAATGAATCAATAATAAAAATAAATATTTTTGTCGATTTCAATACGGCTAAGGAGTGGCAACACCCGCTGCTGCGAGCGAGGTCTGTGCTTCTTGTCTCATGGCCGGCAGTATGTTAAGGGGTACTTATATTTGGCTCGGTGATAGTACGGGATATATCCTTGAGGTAACGACTGGACTAAAAATTTGAAGCCTTGAACCCAGACAAATTGATACGGGCAGGTCTAGTCAATCCTCACAAATTGTACTCTTCCCGGACAGAGCAATCGTGGGTCTCCGTGCTTGCCACTTAGGGCCAACTTCCCTAACGTTGTTAAGTGCAACTGCGCCTTCCAATCGCAAAGAAATGAAATGAAAATTAAAAGTGAAGTATCAAAATTGCATTTGCCAACTTTAAAATTACTACTTACTTATTAATTGCTGTTAATAAAATTGCATATTTAATTTAGAATCGTTATGACTGGTTTGATTGTTTTATTTGACAAAACGTTACATGCAAGTTTGTTGGCTGATACTGACACTGACGCTAAAGAGTTAACAATGAAAAGGTACATGTCAACACTCAAGAGTAGAAAAGAAACGTTTAAGAGGACCGAAGGAATAGAAGGACTATTAAACAAAACACAGTTAGCAGAAAACAAAGCATTCGGAAAAAAACGATTGACGAGAAAGAGAAAGAATTTGCGATTTAAAGCCATTAGGAAGCTATAGAAGCAGCAATAGTATTTACATAAAACCAGCAGTTAGAGGTGAAATACGGAGAATTTCTTTGTGTTCTTTACCCGCAGTCAAACAAAAGACAATTCATTCGCTTTCTGTTTGACATTTGCGACAGTTTATCAACAGGCTAGGCAAAATTTAAAAAAACAGATAGACAGTCTCAAGTAAACTTTTGGAAAAGCTTTACACAAATGAAAGTTTTTTCAACAATACGAAACCCAAGAAACATTTTTTCAATGAGACAGTTGGAAACTGATATTATGAATGATATCCGCACTGCAGGATACATTGCTGTACATTAATCTAACGGAGTTAAGTTCGTCTATTCATTTAAAATTACATGATATCATATAACTAGCAAACTAACATTTACTTTAGTACAAATGCCACTTTTTTATAATAAAACAAAGTTTTTTCGTCGCCAATTCAATGTGAATTTTTTGCAGCTGAAAAAATAGCTCTACAATGAATGAGAAAGCAAGCGTTAGTAAGATACTCAGTCTTGCAAATAAATCTCAACTACTAAGTACAAACGACGTAAGGCTGTTTGTTTGTTTCCACCAGTGTCACATCATTATTTCATTCTATCTAAAACTTCACAGCATGTGTGCAATGTGCACGGTACTATAGTCATTTGCATATAAAATACATCAAGAAAAAACTATACATGTAGCAACTAGTAACACTTTTAGCTGTCTTTGTAATACTCGTTCGTGAATACAAATAAAGGGAAAAAGGAAGCCACGCTGCCACGAAATAATACTCCTAATACATAAATAAAATACGTAGGTTGGAGTATTTAAGACAGCATGCAAAATGCAAATACACACTGCTAGATTCGTTCCTCCTACAATCAGAATGTAGTTGGAATTTGAGGATTCCATAATGAGAACGTGCCTACTTTCTTTTTCATACATAAACAATGTATTTATACAATCTACATTTGTATTCCGACGAAAGTTTCTTGTCTAAAGAAGATCTTCTCTTGATTTACGATGTATGAACACCACAATACATATAGTACACGTCTACATCGAACATTTACAGCCAGTAGATGGCAAATAAATACAATAAGATAGACAGCTATTCAGATTCTTCGTCTAAATATGTTCGGATTCTCAAGAATGAAATCCACAGCACTACGACTATTACTGTATTACTACTGGATCCTCCTGCAAAGCAATGTTATGAGGACGATGATGATGATGGGCGCGCTGTGAGAGCAGTAGTGCAGTGCACTCACTCATGTTGAGGTATGCACGCTTCACGCCTAACTATTCCAGCACATACACAGATTTCGGGTTTTGATTCACCGTATTACAGCAGATAAATCCTGTGCAAATATACTTGCTACAAAGTTAGAGTTATAATGCTATATCATCGTAGCAATAATGCAAAGCTACAATACAAAAAGGCGTAATAATGTGTATATATTCAGCACATAGAATCATAGAATGCTTAGTTAGTGCTTTGAGAAAATACACAGTGTAGTGTGAGTAAGTACTAGCGTGTGCATAAAATAAACCAATTCAATCCAAAAGACCGTATCAGTGCTGTTACCGAGATGGAGGTAGATAGGAAGACTGTGAGACAAGGCACGGCAGGAGCAAAAAAAGCCCAAAGTCAAACCCATAAAACCGGGGGATTTATTTCGGTGCAGAGTACAAATATACTGGCACATGGACGAATGCATGTAGAGCTATTTACTAAAACATCGAGCAACCAGTATGTAGCAGTGTGGAGATATAGAAGGCACAAGAAGGAGAACGGATTTGAAGGCACAGTTAATATCTGTGAGTTGGAGAGTGTTACACTAAGATGAGTTTGTAGTAGTAGGTGAGTGAGTTCTTAGTCAGCTTAATAAGTTGAAGGAACATCTCTACACTCATATACAGAGAATGCAATGTGGATATGCCGAATTAGAAAATCCACACATTATATTATGAAAGGACTACGAAGAGCGACCATATCCGATTCTCCGAGAGAATCCCACACATTCAGTCATTACTTGTTGCAATGTATCGTCTAAGGCGTATGTATTCACTACATCTTACACTTTTGTATACAGCGTTGTTGCTAACTTTGCACAGATTATCGTGAACTCCAACCAAAGCGTAGTCGTACTATTATTACTACCCGCCGTTTGTAGAAAAATACATATTATAGCCTTCATCAACAGTTTACAGCAGTTTTGTAGCTCTGTTCACTTGATTGCAAGACTTTTGCACTGGTAGCACAGCGCAGTGTTACTAGCACAAGATTATAAACACAGTTTTCATAGGTTTGCAATTCTCTTCTGGTTTATCTACTCGACACCCACCCCCGGGACGGTATAATAATTGCACGTATAGGATGACAGTGCGTAGAACACACAGAAAATAAGGTTATAGGGGAGCAAAAGCATAAGCATAAAAGCATAGCACTATAGCAGTTGGAGGAGCACGAGCACATGGACTTGTAAGACTTGTAAGACTTGTAAGACTTTAGTAGACAAGACATAGCGGAAGGAAGATAGTTGGAAAAGCGTGAGAACTCATTTAGATGTGTTCCAGCTAAATATACGCTATACTTGTAGCGTAACGTACCAATAGGTATGTAGACCAATTGAATGTACATCCAGAACATAAAATATAACACATAATTTCACACTTAAATTGTACTTTTACTAATGCCTCTAGTACTCTGCTCCCACAGCCTGCTAGCAGTCCTAGTCTTACGCCAGATATTCAAAGCCCGTGCACTACTTAATTCTTCTAATTCTACTGTACAAACACACGTTGCATCGCATTGCAAGTTAATAATAATGTGTGTGTATCCAAGAAACTAAATAGGTACGAGTTACACTCACAAAACTATTTTCATGGCACAATTTCACGCAACAGAGCCAGGAGCGATCTCGATCCATTTCCCCACTCGTATAATAACTTTAACAACATAAACATCTATTCTTATTTTACATACGATTTGTAATTTACATACCGATCACAGTTACCATCCATCAGTCCTAACTACATTCGCAACCAGAGAATATAACTCACACAAGATTTAACTGATGGTGAGACCGAATTCTAACAACAACTAAACGAAACGAAAGAAGCATCAACAGGCCGAAATCGAAACCTGGAGCAACCAAGGAAGACAGCATAATTGCAACTTATTTTTAAAGCTAACATTACATTGTTTTTCTTTACGGAAGCATTTGATTTGTTAATAAGTCTGAAGAATGAGGGGAGAAAGTGACAGAAACATATGAGTCAATAAAAGTATTAGTTACACAACACAAAGCATACGTTAACATAACTCCAATTACTACATTACCCTCTCACCTCATGCACTCTGTCATAAACAGTTTCTCACATCATTGACTTACATCTTCATCATCATGTTTCAACCACCACAAACAAACAACCGGCTTTTCTCTCCTTTCCTTCCGTTCATAAAGCCGCATTGTCTTTCCTTGGACTCCCCTTCTTTTTCTTACTACCACTACTATGCCGTCAAATATCCCTGCACACATCATGTCCTACCTACCCGTGCTCAAAGATAGGTCTCTAGCTATACCACCCATACATCCAAACTCATTTTTCCTTCGTCTCATTCTCACAGAAGAACACCACACACCGTTCTTGGGATTTCTCTCTCTCTCTCAGATATTAAGTAGACTCTAAACCAGAACTACAAACCAGCTCCACAGTTACCTAAACCTTTAGTAGCAAACGTAAACCAACTTTTGGTGTCAGAGAACAGAATGAACTGAAAATAAGAATTGTAATTACAATTACAACTACTCTAAGGTTCGACGAATAAACTACTTGAAGAGATTTAGGCAAGGCTAAGTAAAGGGAAGCCTGGTGCGAGAATCAAAGAAAAGAACATCACACGCTTGTTTGGAGACCTAAGAGAATTATTTTAGGAGAATGTTTTCTCCATTGGTGGTATAACTGAATAATTTAATGATTCGACTTTCTTGATTGAGATTCTTATTTAGGCCTTGGTGTATCTACATAATGAAGAAGTAAACGTCTGGCTACGCACTAGTAAATGTGAAACATGCCTTGCCTATTGGGATTAAACATTGTTGTGATGTGAGTCTGAGCCGGGACTCGCATACAACAGGTCTCATACTACATACGACACGACGATTCAATGTTTTCGTTTAGTGGCACAGTCGAGTGCAGAGTGTAAAAGAGTGTCAACGGCTCCAGTCGAAGAGTCTAGTCTTAGTAGTCTTCTTATCTCTTCGGAACTTAGTGCTCATGACTTTTATATACATTACTTAAATGAAATACTAATATAAATTTTCCCTCAGAAAAATTCGAGCTGAAGTATTTTTAATGTACTTAACTACAAGTACACTCACCTTCCATGTGTTTTATTGTTATTTATGGCTACCTGGATATATTGAATAAATTATTGCTTTATTTGTGAGTGATTAAATCAAAAAATAAATAAGTTAAAGTTATACATTTCTCGCTTTACTGTAATTTTTGACACATTCAAAATTTTGACGTGTGAAATTTTCGTTTAGAATAATTTTGTGTACACGTTCTGATCATAACTAAACCTGCAGTAACTATAATAAAACAGCTCAAGTTTATAAAAAATCAGCTCCACTCAAGTTGTGATAAAAGAAAATAAAGATTGCTAAAATGTTTGACATTGTACAGATAATTACAGTGAATTGCACACATGTGGATAATATCAATATTGGTAAAAAATATTGGTAAAGTGTTGAATATAAAAGTGGATTTAGTTGCAAAATCATACATATTATATCATAAAATCGTAGAAACAGTATGTATGTTACATACGTTATCAATGTATATAATACTGTAAAGTCTCAAGTCATCTGATCTGATAATAAATAATAGCTGTGGATTAAACAACATTGCTTCAGTTAAAAAATTGTTCACTGAATGTGTCGTGATTTATTTCATATGTTATGTGCCAAGTTTACTAAGATATTTCGAAATTATGAAAATTAACATTAAATGTTGAAAAAGGAAAACTGAGAAACCAGCATGGTGGATTTTGCGAAGGAAATATGCTGTCGGTAAGAAATAGTTTTGTCATATTTGCAATACGAAATTTAGTGCTTAATATTTTACTGGATTGCAAACAAGAACCTCATTTTAAATTTTACGTACAACTTGAGTAGTAAAACTAAATAAATGACAAGAAAGATACTACATCTAACTTAGTCAAGTTTATAATTTGTAAAAATCTGAGTATCCAAATTAATTCCAGAAATACCTAACTTTTTTGCAAGTTTCATTTATCCGAGGCCACTCACTCGAATCAATGGTTTCTACTTACTGCATATTTCTAACAGCAATTCAACAAAAGTATTGACCAGTTAATTATTACATCAAATTCTTAAACTGAAGTGAGTCAACAAATAATTTGTAAAATTTTAATAGTTATTTTGTAAAATGGCAAAAAATATCTATGAATATTTTTTTCCGATTTTAAAAGACAAGGCAGCTGACAGCTCCCAGAGCTATCACATTCAACATTGACAATACCAAATGTCAAAAGAAAATATTACAGACGAGATTTGTCTGCAATTAAGTATTTTAATGAATTGGAATTCAGTCCCTTAAAGCTACTGATGTTTTTATGTGTACAATTTGAAACTATCAACTCTAATTCACAATTTAAACTACAAATACAATGGCTTGTTTCCTCTACACTCCAATCCTATCACACTCAGGCCATTGCATTTGAAACTCAATATTTTTCAACTAGCTCAATTTGTACGTAAAAATATATCGCAACTTAAAAATAATGATTATAAAAATAATAAATACACATTCAAAATAGGAAAAGTACTTACCTCTCATACATGAAGAAGCATCCAGCATAATCCGATTTTTTCTACAAAAACAAAAAAGTATTGATAAATCTCTTTCCATAAATCAAACTGGTTATAATTGACTAGAAATCTGACATAAAATAATATAAAGTAAGTGAAAATTACCCAATTGCGACACTCTCTATCATAATCGTAGATTGCCACCTGACTCGAAATACCAAAAAGTCTTTTAAAAGCAGGGTCTAAGCGTCGTAAATGTGCTTCGTTCCTTTCGTCAACCTCCGTAGAGTAAAACATTTTAAAATTAATTAAGTCAACAATTAGAGATAAAAAATAAAAACTTAACAACTGACACAATCAGTAACGAGCAAACTCCGCGTATTATTACAAACAACTATTTTGTCGAATTATCATCTGTGTCGTCCAAACCTCCCAAGCGCCAGAAATTCTAGCTGCGAACAAGTGCAGGGCAAGAACTGAACTGACTGTTACAGTTCCTCAAACTCTCGAGTCGCAGCGTAGCAAACACCGCCAAAATCTCCCTCTTCCTCAAATCTCAACAGATGTCTCCGCCACCTCCGAATTTTATTTCCGTGTTGGGTTCGGGTTCTGTCTTTCTCTGTCTGTCGCTCGATCTCCCCGTTTATCTCTCACTACTTCTTTTATTATTACCATTTCCTTCTTTTTGCCTGCGAAAAGATTCCAGAGTTCCATTCCAGTAGTTCTTCTACTACTACTACTGACTGATGTGAGTTGGTAGTTGGTATTTTGCTATGGTACTACCACAATTCACCGAACCGAGAAAATTCAACTGTGTCTGTCTGTCTGTCTGTTCGTCTACTGCTTTTCCTTTTGCTGTGAAACTGCTCTTCTTCTTCTGCTGTTCTTCTGCTGTTTTTGCTGTTGTAGTGCAAGTAGTGATCTTGCAGGGAAAAAGCTGGTCCGTCTGGTTGCGACGACCAAGTTTAGTCTTCGTTTAGTCTTCTAGCGTCGGCTACCATCAACACACGTCTTTTCGTCACTTCTCTCTCTCTCGTCTCTTTCCATCTGCGCCTTCATTTGGCTCCACTCTTCCTAGTCGCAAGTCACAAACATTCATTGTCACCATGTCACACACACCAATACACTCTTTCTAGACAAAATCACTTTTTACTACATTTTATCTACTGATACTACAAGTACACACACCCAAACTCATTTCACCCTTACAATTTACCTAGTACACTTTTTACTTACCACCACACTCACTGTGTTCCATTTACTTGGCAAACATTACCTTATTACCTTTTTTACCTGCACACACCTTTTCTTACCTAACATTTATTAGCAATTTATTACATCATACCTATATATCTAGTCAAAATATAAACACTCCAATCCCATAATACTGTTGTTTAGTATTACTACTACTATTACAAGGCATTTCTGCTAATTAAGTTGTCTTGTTCCTATACCATCAGCACTACAGACAAAGAACAACAGTTATTACATAACATGTCACAATCGAATTTAACTTGTATTGTTACAACTGCCAAATGGAGTTTTTACAGTAAAAATACTACTTCATGGTGGTAAAATAACTATTTCCATTTATATTATTCTCCGCTTAGTGTACACAATGCTACATGTCGATCACATAACACGGAAAAGTAAATAGGAGTAATAATATTAGTTGAGACACCCAAATGACTGGCACATTTAACACTTTCGCTACTAGGAGTTCTCACATAAAAAATGTAGTGCAGGTACAACAGATATTGTATCAGTCTTGTATTTGCTTTCCATGAGGCAAATGTACATTTATCTCGTTCTAAATCCCTGGTGGTGGTGTTGTCATCAATTCTTCTCAAATTGTACTGACTTTATGGGTGTTGCAGCCAATTGCTGTCATTCGAAAAGAAAATTACCCTAATACTCATCTCTCACTCTGACTCTACTTGTTTTCTCCTTTTCACCGTTGAATAAGTTGAGACGAGGTGTGAACCATTTTATACAATATAACAGAGATAATGAAAACTTTGTACAAGAGTTCTGAGTAAGTAGACTAGAGCTGTGTGATAAATGATAAAAACACAACAACACAAGCTAATGATTTGTCATCTCCAACATTATTTCCTATGGCTGAGTGGGTTTGCTAATTTGAACACGATTTATTTATTAAACACCAAATGAATGACAATTCGCACACAAAAATCCGTGTTCAGTTGTTGTGGTATAAAGTAATCTTAATTGTTTTGTTCGTGATGTGCCATTTCGTGTAGTACTATTATTGTAGTGGCACTAGACTACCACTAATACAGATACTCTATTGTTTCGTTGTGTCAAGTGAAAACATTGACATTGGAAAAATAAAAAAGGCTCAAAACGAGCCTCCTCTGCTGTAATTGTCTAATTTTATAGTTGGGCAATAATACTACATTGTATATACTGCAGTAAACTGTTGGAAGAAACAGAATAGTAATGAAATTGAGATCTGTCTCATTTGTCTACAACATTGTGAACGATACAAAGCCAAAACAGATAATTTGCTACTGCGACGACTTGATGCAGTCCTTCCCTGCCTCAAACTTGCTCTTTATCTAAGAACTCGTTTGTAGTTGCCGATATTGTATTACCTCATTGTTCTTCCAAATCATACTGACTCGTTGAATGGGTAATTGCAATTACAACTTCAAACTGTACTCTTCCTACTCCACTACAAACTAATTTTACAGAGCCATAAAAGAGAAAATTCAAAAGAGAGTTTGTCTGTAGCCAACGCGTACAAAACACTTAAATATTATATACAGAAACTTAATACATTTACATCTTTTCACATTTTGTCTCATGTTTTTTGTATTTACAACTACGTTCTACGACTACCAATTTTGAATCCATGTTATTATAAGCTAGGAAGTGAAGAGGGTTATTAGTAGAGTGTGATAAAATTAGTGCGAAGTAATGATGCCATAATTAATAACACAATTTAAAAAACGCCAGAAAAATATAAAAAATGTTTAGAAAATGATAGTTATAACATGGCTAGCCGTACAGCGTAAAAATACACATAATTTGTATATACATGTGTAGTATGTACGGAATGAAAGATGTTGACAGGAGGTTTATTTCTAAAACCGGTGTGCCGTCGTGTCTCTTGATTGCATAAAATAGCTGACAATACTCGTGTGAACATTATAATATTAGTGCGCTACGAATGCAGCTGACTGAATTAGCGACTGACTGTGGGTTTCCATGCCACAAACAGAACTGTCACTGTCATTTATTAAATGTTTTCGCTCTATGAATGTGAGTGATCTGCAAAATACTATAATAACTAATCTGAATTCCTCCACACACACTTTTTCTCATTCTCTCTGCTTGAGTCTCCCGAGAAACAACTTCAACTCTAATAAATATTACATAGTGTCTAGTATGAAAGTATAAAATTATAAGCATGCCATGACATCGCCATGTAATAAATACCCACGGAACAGATGAACACAAGTTCTCAGATTTGTTTCTGAACTGAATTGACGCGACACAAGAAGCCAGACGCATGCAAAGTATTGCAACTTTGCAACTTGGCTTTTCTCCGTTAAAGTTAGCCTCAAATCACTCAGCATCGTCAGTGATGAGTAAGTATTCATTTGAAGTTACTTTCATTTCAGCTTCCTCTAATAATCTTCTCTCTCTTTCTGTCTCTCTTCCGCTTACACCATTCAATGCACAGATAGTCAATGTGATTATGTATGCGTAAACCCTAAAGCATGAACAAAAGCAACATAATATTATGTGAATCCATAATGTCACAATATTACACTCTAGACTCATGAAATGCCTCAGATTATATAATATTGTGCACCACACTCTTCACAAGTGGCCTAATTATAATTGCATTTCAATGCAAGCCCAAGCGAGCAAACTGAATCCTTTGTGTTCCTATTATTCTATCGTTGCAGTTCTATACTTGCAGTGTAGTAATAGCGCTGGACTGCTAGTCAATGCAAATCTCTCTCCTGTAAATACTAATATGAACAACATACACTATAACTAAACTTAATTCCAAAAACTCGTTCAATTCATCCTTTAATAATATATACACCTATATAATATGTACCTATGTAGAGTAGTATCATACCTTACAAATTATTAGCATATCTATGTGTATATAATCTACAGGCAATTTTCTTTAGGAGAATGCGAATGAATTCCCCTATATCACTGTATTTTACATTTTATTGTTATAACATCTCCTGCATATACAAAACTCGTAGTTATGTGTTCTGATACCTGTCTGGTTGAATTCTACTACAGATAATGGATTCCTTCGCATAAATAAACGCATTTAATATATCGTCTAATAAAGTTATCTCTGGGTTTTAATAGCCAGAGGTTGTGCTTTTATTTTATTACTTACGACTGTGTACAGCTAGATCGACCAGATCCAGAGTTAATGTGTGTGGGGTGTTCTGATTGTGAGTGTGAGGATGGGACGAATGTGTGTATGTATAATGTACATCGTCATCAGCATCATCACTATAATATACCGACGCTGTAGAAATCTCATTGCTGGCTAATTGTTTGAAACTGCCAACTAGTAGAGTGCTTCCCTGTAATTACAATTATCAAATGGCTTACAGCTTATTATATTCTATTTTACGTACCTACCATGCAAGGCTTATTGTAAGCTCCGTGTAAGCTTTGGAAGTTATGCGTGTAAGGATTCGGATGATAATATTATAAGTATGTAGCACCTAAGTTGTAATAATATTAACAAGGTAAAGCCTAATATTACAAAATAACTGTATAGTAGTTGTGATGTAAATCAAAATGGAAATTCAAGCGGGTTTGTGTGTGTGAATGTATATATTGTGTGTGAGGAAAGTGTAGGGTTAGCTTTGGGCTGTTATAATGCAATTTCGTGGATGATTAATTGAATAATCAGTGGAGCTTCAGTCCTGCAGTCGTAAATAATTAATGGCAAGATGAGGTTAGTAGTGTAAGGGGATTATTATTAAAGGGAAAATACAATCCGTGGTAGTAAGTGTGTAGAGGTAGAGTTGTAGTTTGTAGTTATAGGATTGCATTCGTTATGATGGAAGGCTGTGAAATAACCATAGGAAAATTTGAGAATGCTTTTAATGAGGACTCACAGTAAAGCTACAACTAAAGAAACAATAAAATCATGTAATTTTATAATTCCATAGCATTACAATTATTACGCTTGTTACATTTCCATTAATAATAGATGATAGACAGTTAATGAAATATTATGGCATCTCCATTTTATTGTCGCATAGCAAACTAGGTTTCATGTTAAGATTTTTCCTTCAAAGACAGTAATTATTATGTACAATATGTTAACAAGACATCGCGGACTTCAATTGTTTCATGCAATTGACGCTAATGAATTTTTATATGCTGTTTTATAAAAATGGACTAAATGACATACACCATTTTTGTAATAAAGTTCTATTGTCTCATCTGAATGATCAATTTTATGATTTTTGACAGAAATGCATTATGCATTTAATGTTTCAGACATAAAAGATAGTTGCTAACCCTATCTCTATAACTAACAGGAATATCGATATGAGAAAGATAGAAAACTTGCAAAGTTTTTAATCTTTAATTTAATTTATTTTATTTTAATACAAAACAATTTTTTTATATGTCTTTAGTGTTTAGTTTTGTGATTTTACATTTACTTCCAATATTACAATGACAACTTTATAATATTTTGATATTCACGTTTTAATAATTTGCCAGTCGATACATGCAAATGTGGGTTGCTCATTAATTAGTTTTGATGACTCAGCACGTTTCACAAAATGAATACAATTGTGTTTGACAAAAATCAAAATATCAATAACGGTACGTGAGGTTCCTTTAAGTGAATGGCACAGCAAAGTACCACACCACAGTTATTTAACCAGCAAAATTTTAAATTTCTTCTAATTAAAAAATAGCTGAGTATGCCTTCCCTGAGCAAATGATATTATTCATAAGTAAAATTAATGGTGAGGTAGATAGAGCATAAATGATGCATAAAGTTTGAAAATGTGTGTTAAATGTGAAAGATTGTTAATTGGAGATTCTTAGGTAACTGGGTTATTATTTTGTTCATTTGATGCGGGCACTGTGTATAATTATATATGAAGTGTCGTAATGTTGGTATTATAAAATCGGTGAGCATGAAAGAGGAAGAAGCGAGTGCCGAGTAGCAGTGGAATCCCCGTGGAATTTTAATAGATTTAGTACGTGCCTTATTCCATGCAGCTCTGTCTTGATTCAAGTCAAGTGGAATTGAATCTGTTGGTTGGACTGTTGGACTAACATTGAAGCCAAAACCAATACGACGTTAGAAACCACTTACTTACAGGATACAGACAGCTATTAACTTTATGCTGAGATAAGACTAGAAGCTGCCCAGCCATCTACTCTTCCTCCACAGACTTTCAGGATGAGAACTGCAGTTAATAGTAACATCGCATTGCCTACTTCGAAAGTGAAGCCAAGTTTCCGAAAAATCTTTGGTTGTGATAACATTTTTATATTAATCTTATGATATACTGCGGAGACAGGAACAAAGTAAAACCCGCTCACGTAAAAATCTGTGCACCATGTTATACCACTACAGGACAAGTTAATCTTGTTCCGGATTTCATAAAATCGTAATATATGAATGTCGTATTCCCCGTTCATTTATCAAGTGGTGGAGCCACATTTTAGGAATGAGAGAGAGAAAAGCGATGATACAAGGGAAATAGCCTAGGAGAAACGTTACCTTGTGTCTGTCGGTCTGTCTGTTATCTTTCTATCAGTGCGTTTGCGAAATAACTCAAGAATAGAATTGTTAAATAAATTGGTCCAAACTTCACCTATGTCATCTAGAGGTTTAAACAACGGTGTCAGTCAAAATTCGTTACCTGGGTCACAGATAATGTTCCAACAGGGTATTCTTGCGTCATAAATCAAGAACGGATGGAACAAATTCGTTCAAACTTCCCATAAGTTGTCTGGGGGTATCAACAAACATGTCAACAATTAAGACAACAATTGAGACAATCAAGAGCGTACACATTGGGGGGGGCGCAATTGCCCCAATGGCAAGTGTATATAAAAATGGAAAGTTAATTCAACCTACCCTCTTTCAAGGGTTTCAATAAATGCCAACAATGATTACAACATATGTTGACAATAATTGGGACAAGCAACGGCGTATATCAGTACAGGGTTGGTGCGATTGTCCAAAGGGCAAGGAATTATACAGAAGGAAGTCAATAGACATTATGGGAGGGCAATATATATCAATAATTATTAAAACAATTGTTGACTACAATTGGTACAGGCAAGGGAGTATACAGGGTGGGGGCAACTGCCCCAAGGGCAAAGAAATGAACAGAGGAATACAAAAACTTGTCTCAAGTCATCCCAAAAGGTGTCTCAAGACACCACCAAATTCCTCCATCACTTTTCTATACCCATTTTACTATGGTTTATTCCACTTAGAATATGATTAATAATTTGTTGCTGGTTAGTGCACTACACACACATAAGTCTAATTTTTTCCCTGTTCCTTCCATCAGTATCTGTGCTTTCACATCTATTACAACTTCCACTATTACTTCTACCGCTACAACTCCAAATCAATAATACGCTCAATCTAAATCAAATATATTTATTTTCTTTGGCATTCACAAAGATAATTATCTGAAATATGAAATTCTCAAATTCTGTCCGATTCAAATTGTCTCAATGGTACTTGAAGGCTGAGTACTATAAATCATGAATATTCTAATCTCAATATAAGGATTTCGATATGCAGGTACTAGAGGTGTTAAACCCAACCACGACCCCAGGGTTAACCCCAACCACGACCCCAGGGTTAACCCCAACCACGACCCCAGGGTTAACCCCAACCCTGGGGTTTATATGGGGTTGGGGTCGATTCCTCTAAAGTATTGGGTCATATTAGGGTTGAATTCGTATTTAATATTTGGGGTTAGGGTTGGGGTTCAACTTCTGTGGATTAATTATTTAGACAAACATGCTAAGAATAAGAAAATAATAGGCTCACATTAATGGGTACCTAGTACTAATTGTAAGTATTGAGTATTTAAAACATTGTAGTATTAGTAAAATTCAAAACTATTTTCTGCAATAGTTTTCATCACTTTTTCAAGCTGTGTAGTTACAATGCGATACGAGCAAATATAAATTTTGCTCTCTACAACAATAGGTTTGACATGTTACAGTCAGAACCATATTTGCCATTTCTGCAGCTTCTGAAAAAGTTTGTCTGCCTGCTGGCTTTATCTTTATCCTACAGTCAGGGGCGTATCCAGGTCAGACATTTGGGGGGGGGAACAAAACTTTGTTATAAACGTCAATTTATCGCGCGCAGCGCGAAAAATTTGGAAAATTTTGCTACAATTTGCGCAAATTTATGACAAAATCAATTGAAATTGCAACAAAAACGCGCGTAGCGCGAAAA
>JAQFYB010003758.1:0-18356 GCA_034694085.1 Pogonognathellus longicornis | reverse complement strand
TAAGCGCCTACGAGAACGATAAGCGCCTACGAGAACGATAAGCGCCTACGAGAACGATAAGCGCCTACGAGAACGATCTCTACTCTAACTCTAAGCGCCTACGACCTGACGTAACGCCCGTCACGCCTGAAACTCTCTGCCTAAAGACCAATCATAAACTAATTTATTTTTTAATTAGCACTATCGAAACTGTCATCCCGAGTTACCCTCAAATCCATTTTATAACAAGGTTTGAGACAAAATTGAATTAAGGCGCCACATCATTCATTTGAAATTCAATAAACTAATTTTTAATTAGAACCACCGAAACCGCCTAATTTTCTTCCATTGCCATTAACTGAGGCGAGGTAGTCTCTATAGCTGCTGGTCGGTTTAATACGCAAGGCACTACTCGTAGTCTCTTATTGTTGGTTCAGTCGGGCCGGGAGCTTTGACGTCATTCCTCTAGAGGAATAAAGGAAAAATTCGAGACAACTACGAAGTATGTTCAATGTTTTACGTTTTTTGTAAAGGTTTTAGGTTTTTAGTATCAATTTCATCATGTTGCATTGTTGCATTAACAATTCACTAATTATTATTTTTATTTGCAGTTTGAACGTGGAGCAAAATTAGAAAATACCTACGCCATATATAAAGTTTCATTTTTTATGAAAATGAACGAACAGATAGGAGTTGGGGATGTGGTGAGAAAAATACCGGTCAAAAACACCCGTAGCAGCAACGTCAACATGTACGGAGTCTGTCAGAAGTATGATTCGCAATTAAATAGCACTTGCATTGCTTGGCACCCATCTGGAAAACTTTCAGAGGAAAAACTGCCCAATGTACAAACCATAGATCGCTCATTCGTTCCTGGAGAGTGTGTACGCTGTATCAAGAGTGGAAAAATTGGCTATATACAAAATGTTAGTAAATCCGCAGCTGTGGAAATCAAAGATAAGGATAAAGATGTTGTTATGAATGTGGACTCGAAGCGGTTGAAACATCCAAAACTTTACCTTGACGAAGAAGATTTTATATTATTTAATAATGAGAAAATGGGTGTGGTAGTAAAGGCGTATCGTCGAGTCCGTCTGTCCTATATGCCCGAGAAACAAAGAAAAGAAACTTTTTTCGTTAAAGCGGATGAAGTTTGGATTGACTGGGATATGTTGGTGTGTTACGTTGCAAAGGATGCTGAAGATCCTTTCTTCCGACACAACTTGTTTTATGTTGGACTCGATTTAGACAAATTAAAATGGGTTGAGTTCAAAGAATCGCCTGTATCGTCCATGACGATTTCCGAGTTTTTGTCTGCTAAAATTACTCAAATCGAGGTAAACTAACATGATCAGTCTTGGTTAATTATTATGTTATGGTTAATTAAATCATTCACCTAACCGATGACCGAAGTTTGTAACTGTAACCGACTTTCAACGTTGAAAAGTTGGAATCATATCCTATTGTTTCCTACTTAGCGTGCTACAATAATTCGATCATAATAAAGTAACTCTAAACTCTAATTTACTCTTTTCACTTTTAGATTAACAAATTGAAAATACAATGGGCGAATAAGGATGAGTCCATTGTGTTAGAAGACGAGCTGGAGGGTAGTGATTTAAAAAACATTCGACGATTAAATCTATTCGACTACACTAAAGTTTATGTTGGATCAATTCGGATGCTTCGTTTAAAATTTACTGATTTCATGGTAACTAAGAAAGAGTGGGACCTAAAGAGCGAGCAAAGTCCACCAAAACGAAAGCAGAAAAGTCCGTCAAAATTGAGCATAGTTCCTGTGGAAGTATTGTGCACAGCCACAAGTCTGCAGCTCATTTTTCTGGTAGGTCGTAGTTTGTACTTAACTGATTTGTGCGTTCTGATTAGCTACCGTTGTTTTACATATTTCAATTGTCATTGTTTTCATATTCTAAAAATCATTATTGTGTGATTTTATGTTAGGATGATGGATCGGAAATGATAACGGAATCTTATAATGTGACCCGACATGACGAAAAAATAAAATTATATCCTGGAGTGACAATCCGCTATGAAAATGCAGATCGTTTGCCCATTGAGGGAATCATTAAAACCGTTGACGTGCTCAACAAAACAGTTACTGTGAGTACAAGTTCAATCACAAAAAATGATGAAGTTTCAATGTACGACATTATAGTTGTGGATCAAGGTCTAGTGACAGGGTCGGTTATCATCTACGACCGTAACTGGAACGATTGGGAGGTGACTGAACCAAATGTCATGATGGGATACGTCGTATATACGAAAAAGAATGGAAATGTAATTATAATCATTGATTAATCATCATGCAGGGAGAAAATGAGTTGATTAGAGCGAATTATTGATATTTCTGTCATTTTTTGTGGTTAACTTTATTTTAGGTAGTAACTATTCTTGACAATGGAGATGAGTACTTGATATTGATGAACGATCGCTCTATTGTATATAATTCCACAATATGCAATTTCAAAAATCGGGATGCGTACCCCCAACCTAAAGTAACCAAACCATGTCCTGTTGTGAGAGATGACAATTGGCCCGCATATATTACGTGGAAATGGGACGAGTACCTGGAGTTTGTAAGAGTTGAAAAGAAGGTCGAGTTCATAAAAAATGTTCCGTTGGATAATCCATTTAGAAATATTCGTCCTACTTACAATGTAGAATTGAAAACAAGAATGAAGGAGGAAATCAATTGCTTTGATCAAGACGAAAGAAAAGATATAGGAAAAATTCGAATAAAAGCTTTCATCGCCCGGGCTGTAAGATTCACTGCGCTGTTTATATTAATGACTATGATTACCTTACATCGTTACATCGTATTTGAGCAGCTGCTATAGTTTAATTTTGAGTCTCTTGCGTTTTAGGATTTGTACTCGATTATGATTGTTGGACCACAACGTACACCATACACTGATTTTCTCTTCTTTTTCGACATCTTTTTACCTCCCCATTATCCATCAGATCCACCCATGATTTCCTATCGAGCTGTGCAGCCTTTTGGTTTGATAAACCCTGTACTGCTTCCGGATGGGACAGTTAATATTCCTATGATTCAAAAGCAAGGTTGGACGCGTAACCAGATGCTCATAGATGTGTTCAACTTTATTATTCGTAAGCTTTATGCATTATCGTAAAATTAATCGACTCCTACTCTCCTTTAAAACGGACAATTTTAAAACTTGGTATGCAATTACAGGACATGGTCTGATATCCGTTCCATGCTTACTTAATCAATTTAATATACACCTACGAACTGGGACTGCAATAATGTGTAAATTATCAACCTATCCACCCGATGTTCGAAAAAGAATATTTGATCAAGCCAAGGTTCATAATGAAGCCGTGATGTTGAATTTATTCAAGATGGCATATTATATGATAAAAACTCCTGTGCCTTTATGGGAAAAAGAAATTCGGCAACACTTCCAAGCAGAAGAGTAGGCTTTCTACTATTTCATTAATCGTCAACACGTTTTCAACATCTTTCCCGATTATATTATTGCAATTTTTTTTCGTATAGGACCAAAGGATACTTTAGTCAACTTATGAGTCACGCTTATATAATTCCTGAAGAGTCCACAGACGAAGGTGATAGGAATTTTCTTGGTGGATTTCCCATTCTTCCACTAACCAAAGGAGGACGCATTTCACTTACAAAATGTTTAGAGCGTTTCTTGCAATGTATATGAGCAACCTAAATCTGAACTCTTCCGGAAACACCAGTAATAATAGACTATAGAAACACATTAGTCATTTAATAATTTAGCAACACAGTATCCTTCAACATAATCTGTAATTTATTTTCTCTTTTACACATTTTCCCATACAATATCCATTGTTGTTGGGTAATTGGGTATTGGTAGTTAGTTGTAAATTAATTATTAACGAAATACAACCATAATTAAATAATTATGCGGCACAAAATCTGAGCGGTCATTGGTTGGCGTGCTTTAGCACGCCAATCCACCGCTCAGATTTTGTGCCGTATAATTATAATTATACGAGTGGACGACTGCCGCACAATCTAAACTTTCAGCTGTAATTATATCTGAGAAGTTAGATTGTGCGGCGGAGGGAGTGAAGTATAATCATTTAGTTTTCACATAGTGTGTATTTACAACATAAAATTGCTCTTATTACGTTTATGTTTTAATAACAAAAACAAACATTGCATAACTTAAAAAACCTATTATAAAATTATTAAATTAAGATTTTGGTTTGTAGTACAAACGTGTCAAATGTCATTTAGAACCAACCTCACCTTAAATTTAACTGATCTTTCAGCATAAAATCCCTTAAAGCCCACAAGGCATTTACAATTGCCGTCGGATTTTCATTTCTGTTACGCAGCCAATGTGCGGGCAATTTGGCAGGGTCAGGAACTGCTGAGTTCTGTACCGTCCCGCTTAACGTCTTTCCCCAGTTCGTAATATGACGTTGTTCGTTATGCAAACTTTCGATGTATCTAAGCAGACATTTTCATTGTTACAGTTATATAGCTATGATCACAGAAACGTGTTGCAGTTACAGCTAAATTAAACGAATGCTGACTTACTTTATGTACGCTTCAGAATGAAGAAGTTTTTGAGGACGTGGAGGGACGGCTACAAAAAGGGGCTCTGGAGGCGGTGCTGGTGGCCGAGATATTACCGGCTGTACTGCTTGCGTAGAGTTCCCTGGGCCAGCTAGATAGCAACACATAATGTCAATTGTAATTTCCAATAATTCATGTTTTTCATGCATGTTGGGAGGTTTGTTAAATGTTCATTAATACAAAAATGTGTTATAGTCTTAAAAATGAGTGGTCAGAAACATTTACTAAAGTAAAATTGAAAATTGCGTTTCTCTATAAAATGTACAAAGAATATAATATAAAGTATTGACTAGTAGATTGTGTTAAATTGGTAAATGGTTGTTATCTCGTGTCACGATTAAAATTGAATGAAAACAAATTAAAAACCAAAACTCACAACCAAGCGGAGGAGAGGAAGAAGGCAATTTAAATTTGTTATTGCCAACAGGAGTGCCGACATTTCCTATATTTTTCGGGGCTGCTCTAGCAGGTTTAGGATTACGTGAAACCACAAGTTTCCTACAAACAACACACGAATAAAATCTCATGCACAAACAACTCACAATTATTAGCACTGGCTTCCTTAGCTTCTGCCGCCTTAGAGGCCAATGTGCTTCTTGAGAGATGAATATTCCTGAACGTTTATAATCAATTACAATCCGTAATGATCCAGACTAAATCAAAAGACCATTCAAAATCAAATACCATACGGTCTCCACTTACTTGCTCCTCATATCCGGATGAATTATTCGTCCATTTCCCTTCAAAATGTGAATGTCTTTAACGTGTTTCAAAAGCCGGGGTAACGTTGGAAAAGGGTTAACACCTTTTTTGACTCGAGCACAGTTTTTCCAATGGCATTGGTATTCCCCATCTGAAACACACATAATAAAATGTAATTTATTTGATTGGACAAAAATACAGCTAATTCAAATGCTACAAAAATTGCAACTTACCCGTCGGAACATTTTTGCCTTCCTTTCCTACGTGAGGTTCTTTAAAACTCGTTGGTACATGTCCCTTTGGTTCTTGCACACAATGTTCCATCAAATCTAAAGCATCTTCAAACTGCCAGTCACACCCATCCCAACAACATTCGAATATCCAATCTGCATCTTTTTTAAGAGCTGCAACAATCGAAAGCAAGTCGGTTTCTTTTGCAGCATTCTGACTGGTAATTTTTGCATTTACGGAAGACGGATCCAACCCTGCGGCAAATGCAGCTTCTTTTTCTTCATTCATTCGAGCAGCTCGTTCCTCGTATACTTGTTTCTCAGTTGCTGACATTTTTCTCCACTGAATTATAATAATAATAAAAAATTTATCATACAACTAACTTGTCATGTGGCTCAAGAACATTGGGTATAATATTCATATTCATTTCCCATCAACAGTGAACTGTGTATAAAAGGTTGTGTACTGCGTATGTACGAATGAATTACGAAACGTATTGTGAATGTATTACATCATTGCCAACGATCCGACTAATTTCTCCGAATCCTGAAGAGGGATTTTTCTCTGCAACAAACTTTCTCACTTCACTCGAATATAAAATATAGCCTGTAACTATTTTTTTCCCAGGAGTCTTGGACTTTTTAGTCGAATGGGTTGTCGTTGGTGTAGCCGGTGTAGAAATTACAGGAGTTGGCGTTGCCGGAGTCTCAGACACAATTAAGGAGGGTGGAGGACCATCATTTGAGTCTTCCACAGCACTATCAATTTCCATTTTTATTGACGTAATCGGAGAACTCTGAAAAATAATTATTTTAATAATGAAATGTGTTTATTATATTTATATCACTGTAAAAGATACAAGTTTTTACCTGCTCTACTTTAATGACATTAGTAGCAGCTTTCAATTTTGGCATTTCAGGTATTACATTACCCTCAATATCAACTTTGACAAGTGATATAGGACGACGGAAAAAGTATATTTCGTCCTGATGCACTCGACGGTCATGATGTTCTGTCTTTTTCAGACCATCAAACTTTTTGATTTGCCGTCTGGCCTCTTCATACATTGATTCACATACGTAAACATCATCTTCCGGAAGCTCCGTAAGACGAACTGTAGAGAAAAAAATAACAATATTCCAGATAACCACCAATGCAGTAGGACAACATAATAATGGAGAATGACTTACATCTTGTGAATTCGTTAACTTCCAAAACGGAACACTTTCCACAAATACTTAAAAGCGGATTAGTATCTTCAATAGAACTTTGGAAAATTTCTTGCTTGTAAAATGTACGACCAGGCGGAACACTTGAAGGACTAACTTCAGCCAAAGACGTAAACCAAGGTCCATGAAAGTACGTTGTTCCACTGAAAAATTATTTTGAAACGTTAGTAGTTTTCTCGATTTTTTGCATATAGCTAAATAGCTAGGTTGTGTGTTAAAACGCAAGATCAATAAAAAACAAAAAGTAGAGAAGTACTTGCTGTCTGCCCACATAGTGTCCACTTTTGCAACCAGTTTTTTAGCATTTTCAACTCTAACGTAGACATAATCTCCAGCTCGAATAGGACCGCATGGTAAACTGTATTGTATATAATAGGTCAAATCTTCTTTCCCCACAATTGGAGCGGCCAGTTCAATGTTCTACATGAAAATAAAAATAGTTACTAACACCGCAACTTTCTTCTTGTAAACAACTAATTTCACAAGAATTCAGTTGGCTAAGTAGAAACTTACGGAAAACTCTTCCACAGCAACTTTATCCACATCATCTTCAAGGTGTTGAAGTTCTTCCTTATGTTTTTCCAATCGTTCTTTAAATACCGAAGCAACTCGAATAAGTTCTAGAGGTTTAGGTCTCGGTATCAATTTAACACGCTCTGAGCCAAAGGCCCAGGATTTGAGTTTGCAAAAGCTTCTGCCACGAGACGAGTAACGATACTCACACACGTAAACATGTTCATCCGCATAGCCTTCGGGGGCATAGTTAAAATATTCTTTTCCCTTCACAGTCATCACCCAGCATTTACCCATAATTTCACTCAGTTGTGCTGTAGAACGAACTTCACTCCGAAAAACTTCCTAATAAACAAATGTCAACTATAAAAACTGGGAGAACAGGAGGGCCTTCTCGCTTCTCCGTCAAACTCTTAATATTGTATTATTGCATGCACGAAAACTTTTACTCATGAAACCAATATTCAAAATGAGTTAAAGAAATTCTATTTAGGAAACTATTTACACAGAAGGTAAAAACTTTTTATCTAAAGGTACATTTATATTATAGCATTAGAGTTGTATACACGGCTACTTTGTATAACAGTAGTATAGCAGTATGACAATAACAATCAAGTGCCATGCATGCAATAACATACGACGATCATAAACACTTTAGGATGAGAAATTATTATGTTTTGGCTTGGCTAACCTTTTCAAGAAACTTTCGGGTTGGGATATGGTAAGTTTGATCTGGCCGGAAGAAAAAAATTCCCTCGAACATCTTTGTTCCATCTGGGGACGTCCATAATTTCTGAATATTGGCAATATTTGGTTTTACAGTTCCTTTAGAAGATGCACTTGTCCCAGATGCATTTTGGTTTGCTCCATCAGAACCAAGCGGCTCAGATCCATTGTAGTTGGGTGATGCAGACACATACACAAAGTCTCCAACACAAAACGTCTGCTCATTGTAACTTTCACTCTGCACAAAAATAAAACCCACTTTTAAACTTTTCTTCCTCAACTTGCCGTACGACGAATATCTGCATTCAGCATTAAAATCGCAAAACTCTGCAACTTTCTCCATTGCTTTTGCTCCATGATTTAAATGATTCCTATTATTAAAACTTTGTTCGCGGATTTAATAAAAAGATTCGCATTCGAGAGTTAATATAAAATAGATTGCTGCTGCTAAACTACTGAATTGGGACAATATTAAATAATTGATAACAGAAAGGAAAAAAATTTGTCGCCGTACCTGAGAACTCGGAGCTGCAGCTGCTTCCTCTTTCTTTGGCTCAATTAAACTTAAATCTTCATCCTGAGGAATTTCCTGACTCTTTTTTTCTGTTCTAAGAGCTTCGATCGATTTGTCCAAGTCACCCTGAGTGAAAAGTAGAGCAGGAGACTTGAGAGTGTCTCCTTTTCCACAAATTTCATCTCGCGTCCTACAAAGAGTTTATTATTCACAAACTTCAATTTTTCAAGGGAATTTCTTTAAAGGCCCCTTTTATTCTGAAATGCAGATACCTATAATTGCAGATACACCAATATTACTATATTACCTGATGAAAAATGAATGCAGCTCAACAGAATCTTCAAACAACTGTGAGTCGGTCCGAGAAAATTTTCTTGCTCGTTCAAAACAAATGAACATGTCTTTCTGAAATGTATCTAATCTTTTATAAAATCCTCTATCCAACCGACTTTTAATTAAATCCAACGATAGAGCACGAACTCTGCAATTTAACAATAATTCAATGATAATACAATCATTTTTCAAATTGCCTAAAAATGACAACAACCTTGCGTTAGTTGACATACTTAATGCTATCTTTTTCGTCATACTCCGGTACTTCAGCCATTGTATCCGTGAAACATCGCCCTTCTTCATCTTGGTGATTATAAACAGATGTAAAGATAGAAATTAGAATTTCCCTCACGATGCCAGGAACATCAGGAACTCGACCATCATCAGCAGATAAGCTTAGTTTAGTTTGAAGAACTAATCGTTGAAGTATCAAAGCATCTTTGTATATTTGAGAATCGGGCTCATTGAATTTGCACGCATTATCAAACATCAGCATAATGTCAGCTGATAGTTGATCCAGAGATTCATAAGCATTTGTTTTATGCTTATGACAAATTCGGTCCAAATCAATAGGGTTCTTTATCACTTCATAATATTCCGGATATTCCTAATTGTCAAAAGAGAATTAAAATTACAATAGCCAAAAAATATAATCACATCAAAGTTTTCTTTTAGCACTACAATTACCATTTTTGAAGGTAACTTTTGAAATATAGTAGATAGCATTCGCCCATTTTTATCCTTGTGGTCCTTCACTGTATCCAATAATTTTTTCTGCTTTTGAAGTTGAACAGGATTCTTTTTCCTTAAAAGTGACAGATAATTTAAATTACACACATTTTATTATTTAGATTATGTACATTACATAACTAAAAATATAAAAATCTTTGCTCACTTTTTAGTTTTTGCTTTGATGGTAGGATCAGGACCTATTTCCTTAATAGTTTCATTGAGAAGCTTTTCTAATTTATTTGCGTCTTCATATATTGCAGACCCTTCTTCATTGTATTGTCGGCAATTATTAAACATGAGCTATAATAGAAAATACATATTGTAAATAAATGAAGAATGTAATTTTAAACATAACTGGGGGCAAAAAACACACGCCCACCTTGAAATCCTTAATGAGTTCTGCTGTGCAGGTGTACATTTCTGATTCAATGTTGGTTTTAATCGAGATCATATCAATGGGTTCTGGAATAACTCTGTAGTAGTCGGGATATAGTTTTTTCGAAGGTTTTTCCATAAACATCGATATAGGACCGCGACCATCCATCTCCTATGATTTTACATAATATGGTTAATGAGCCTATTTTTTACTTTAATCTTTAATTTAATATATAGAGTCAGACGGAATTGACAAACTTACGACATATTCCAACAAAGTGCGATACAAAATCATGAATCGCCTTTTCATCTGATCTTTGAAAGTGCTCGGTTTTGAAATTTTTTCATCCTTAACAATATTCTTGAGAAATGAAAAAGAATGAGCACTCAGTAATTCCTTTGGTTTCGATTTCGGAGTTAATTTCTTAACAACAGAACTAGGTGTTCTGCTACTTCCAGATGAATTCGGTCCAGATTCTAGAGGAGAACCTGAAAAACTTGTCGAATTTTCAATATCTGTTTCAGGTGTGAGCAAAGGAATAGGGGTGGTGGTTCCTTTAACTCCAACCATATCGTCATTAGAAACATCTTCGTCTACCAAAAGGAGATCTTGAACTTTCAGTTGCATTACTTTTTGAAGTTTAACAGCAGTCTTGTAAAGGCTGGAATCTGTTCTGTTGTATGCCTTAGCATTTTCAAACATTATGTTCATGTCTGCTTGCACTTGGGTGACATTGCCATATTCTCCTCGGCGAATTTTCATTTTTATCTGAGACAACGAAATAGGAAATTTAATTTCCTTGTAATAATCCGGGTAGAACCTTCTGGAGGGCAACCTTCGGAAAGGATCACTGAGAAGAGCGCCAGTTGAGCTGGTCATTGAATTTACGCTGTCATATAAAATCCACATGGGGTTTTCTGCGTCATCAACATGGTCCACATCATTATCGTCGTCCTCCACCTCCTCTCCCACATCTTCCTCCTCTTGCTCTTCCTCAACAATTTCTTCGTCTTCCATTTCCTCATCTTCTTCGTCGTCTTCATAACTAAGAGCTGCTGTGATAGCGGAGTGAGACAAACCACTTCTCAGTCGACGATTTCGAATTCTCTCGCTGGTTTTTCCTGGAGTTGTTCCGGTTGGACGACCATACTCGATGTCGGTCTTCTTATTTGAAACCACCTTCTTCAAAGCTTTTGCGTCTTTGTAAATAGACGATCCAGGTTCGTTGAAAGCACAAGCATTTTTGCACATGAGATGTAGATCCTTTTCCAATTCATACAAAGACTGATATTCCCCTTTAAAAATAAACGACCCAACATGCATTATTCTTTTATCATTAAACCTAAGTTGATTTTAAAAGTAAGTTAATGGTTACTACAAATTACAAATACATACTATTAAGCACAAACCACTGCGAAATATTCATATTTTGTATTTATTTGTGTGATAATTTCCCTGACCGTTGCGGCGATCATTTTTGTAAGTAATCTAGTCATTAGTTACAAGATAGTGATTTATGATGGTGCATTTACCTCCTTGTATCTTAGTAGCAATCATTTTCAGATCTATAGGGTTGTCAATGACATCATAATACTCCGGGTAACGTTTTTTTGAAGGCAACAATTGGAATACAGTATGCAAAGCTCGACCGTCAGGATCACAGGCCAACATGACAGCAGAAAATAGTTCTTCTAATTGAGCAGCCAGTGTTGCATCAGTTTGGTCTTCTTGTCGATCTCCTTTGTCGGTCGTTGTAGATGACTCCGAAGTTTCACCTCCATCGATGTCTCCTAATGCGGGTTTCTTAGCTTCCATTAATGCAGCTCTTCTCGCCTATTCATTAAAAGTGTACGTGTAAAAATGTACACAAATATGTAAAGCACAAAAATAATATTGGTTAAAATGTAAATGGATATTTACCAATTTGCCCATTTTCAATATTATTTTTCCTTTTCGTTCTCCATCTTCAAACGGACTATCGCGATCAAATAGTCGGCATTTACTTTCAATAAATAATTCCCATAATTCACAGGCATCCTTATACTCCTGAGAAGATCGCTTATAAAATGCTTTGGCATTAGCCACCATCAAATCAACATCCGTTGACATTTGGTCTACATCTTCATACTCGTCCATTTTAATTTTTTGCTGAATTCTAATCATGTCCATGGGATTGTTAACCACCTTTAATTTATTTAAAATAAATATATATTACAAATTCAGATTCAGACATTAATAACACTATCAAAACAATACATCATAAGAGATTTGAGTTTTCTTGTTGTTCATCAATGTGTCCTAATCTTATATCCTAATCTTATACATTAATTAAGACAAGTCAAAAATACTCAAAATCATACTTACTGTGATCAACCCATTAAAAAATATAAATATTATTAATTATAATTATCGATATTATTACTTCATAATAAGAAGGTTCTTGTCTTCTCTTTGGGACCCGAATAAATGGCTCACATAATACGCTACCATCTTCCTTTTTATGACCCCGAATAATATCATACAGCTGCTGGCATTGTTCGATCTGGAAATCAAACGTGGTGAATGTGAAAAAAATTAAGTGACGGATTAAAGTAAACAGATATGATTAATTTCTACATTATTCTAATAGGACATAGGAAGGACAAATAATAAAAAACTGTTCTGCAGAAATGAAATGCGTTTAGCAACTTAACAAGGCTACAATTATTGAGCTACGGTGCTATGTAGAATTATGCCAAAAAGCTAAGCAAAAACGCAGAATCAATTCTGAATAGAGATTAATTTTTCTGCTTTGTTACGGAAGGTGCACACGTACAGGGTCTAATTTGACGACCTTCTTCCGTTTTGTATCCGGCTGATATTCCAAGTCTAAACTCCCCGTATCATCATCTCCTCGACTTGCTAAACTCGCTGTGGATGACATCGAAGTTCTTCTTCTCTTCGAAGACGATGCATACATTTCTTGCCCCCACTACACTGAAATGTGCAATTAAATCCAAATTAGTGTCTTATTGAATACTAAACATTTAAATATTATACTTAAATTAAACTATTAATTAATGAGTATAAGGGGATAAGAGGATAAGACACCTTCCAGCATAAATAGATGGACTACATCGTCCACCGACTTCAAAGAAAACATAGGGCGCCATTTGAAAACAAAGCTTAAAATCACCATTTAACCATCAAGAAACAACTTCAACAATACAATCGTGCCGAACAAACGAAAGAGCAGTTCAATCAAACAGCCTCCAATCCAAGGGTGACCATATCCCTTTCCTTTCTGAATTCTGACCTATTGATCTTGTAAGGGTTTTAATTTAAAGTCAGAATTCCGTACCACGGTACAATAATGCGGATCTAGTGACAACAATTTTCAACCTAATTTGACGGATTTTTTTTTAAATGCATACATAGATGGACTACAAGGTTCACTTGGTTCACCGACTTAAAGGTCTTTAAAAAAATCCCGACTAAATCGGTTGAAATTAGTGGCCTCTAACCCCGCCGTAAAAAGTCAAAACATACGAAAATACTGGAAAAATACCAACATAATAAAGGGGTGAGGGAAACTCCGATTTTTTATCCTTAATATACTAAGGGCATTGGCTTCTACCAAATGCATGCACTAAAATGCTAATAATTGTAAGTCCACCGAATACTTCACTTCTCACTCAATTTTTTCACTGGAAGGTTGAAGGTTGAAGGCGTCTTATCCTCTTATCCCCACCCACTTACAACTTAAAGGACTTAAACACAACATGCTTACTTTTACAGAAAATACAATACAAACAACTTTGAACATGTGATGTTTAAAATTACCTTAATGAAACAACTCTTTCGATGCCTCTTTTGTCTTTTGAAGAATACTGATATCAGTGATATCTCAGCTGGTAATGCTATGCTATTACAATGAACTTTAAAGATATTCCTATAATGCTAATTTAACTTCTATAAATGATAAAACACACACAATTGACACAATTCACAATTAAGAACTAGGAACTGGTTGAGGAGACTTTTTAAAAAAACTAAAAAACAAACGCAGACTACTACGAACAACGAATCAACGAATCTAACAACAACTAACACATAACAGGCAACAATGAAGTATTTGAGCCGAAAACCATTAGTTGAATAACAATTCTTTGAATTTGAAATGGTTATAAAATATTATTTGTGCATTTTTTCAAACTTCAAGGGAGTCAATAAATTTATTGCAAGGTCAAAGGTCAAAAGTTTTAGAGCCGAGTGCCGCCGACTGCCGAGACTGCCGAGCCCATCACCACAGTCGAAGAAGACGGACGGAGAAGCAGCCGCCAAGCAAAACAGAACGCCGAAGTCAAACAAAACATCAAGAACAAGATGATGAAGAGTAGAGCAACTCTAGCCGCTACCTTTCAGCCAAGGGGAAGTGAATAGCAGACTTCCTTGATTTCTCTCGCACGGACTGGCGCTCTGTTCAATTTGGCTTCACATCGGCAATCTCAACTTTGCAAGTCACTCACAAACACACACAACTCCAACTCCATCACTCCTTCCAGTCATCAATTGTCAATTTTATTCTTTTGTCTTTCAACGTTTTGAATTCTGTCACCTGTCTGTGTCCATTCTAATTTTCAACCTCAAACCGTTGTGTTTTAGACAAATATTTTGTAACTTGCACTTTTGCTATTGATTTGTGTTGGGAAGAATTGAAGATCAATTATGGTAAGACTTCCGTTGTCGGCTCAATGCACTTTTATTAATTTTTACATTTACTTCGATTGTTGATTGTTTTAATCTCATGTATTATAAATAATGAATAATCAATTATTGTAAACCTTTTTGCCTTTCACCTTTTAGAAATAGACCCTTTGCTTGTTCATTGTTGGCTTTATTCCATTTGGTGGGGTTAGAGTTTAGGAAAGGGGACTAGGTCCGATTTCACCCCCAAAGGGGGGGGGGTCGCAGAGAAAAATGTCAAAGGGAAAAGTTGTTCCTCAAGCCCTATAGGGTCACTCAACGCTGGTGGAAAAAAACTCTTTTCTTCCCGGCATCCGTGGCAGGCACAAAAACTTCCATATCAAGCCCCGAAATATTTCCCACTTACTTTTTATTCCCTCCCTTTTTCCCATTTCTTACCCTCATTCCCTCTTTCTTCCCTCTCTTTCCCCATTTTCCACCCTTTTTTCTCGATAAATGAGGCTTCGCTGCTTTCCCGGCATCCTAGATGCCAGGATGCCAAGGTTTTTTCACCAGCGTCAAATGAAAGGCCCTTTGTAACTTTGTAAGTAAATCGACTACGAAAATATAAGGGACCATCCACATATGACGTCTGCGATTTAGGGGGGGAGGGGGTCCTGAAATACAGACGCAATATGATGGGAGGGAGGGGGGAGTGGCGGCTGATAGGACGTCTGCGAAATCATCACGTAAAAAGGAATTAATTTATCCTAAAAATTAACAAAAATCGCAAAATTTTTCGCGCTACGCGCGAAATGGATGCATTTTATGTTTAATTTTACACAAATTAGCTAAATTTTTGCTGCACGCGTGATAATTGGTAGTTTGAATCATCTTGAAATTGATATTCTTGATGTTATAAAAATAGAATTCGTCCAGTTGCTTTACTTCATGCCCATGGTCATATCTATCAATCCATTTTCGGGGTAAAAAATATTTAAAAAAATGGCCACAAAATAATTTTTGAATAAAACAGTCACAAATTTCTTGGGTGAGTTTCATAATTTAAAATAGATCTTTGTCAACCCCCTACACCCTCCCCCCAGTGCGGTCTTGCTTTTTTCACTTTCCATCCAAGAATTAAAGAATTTGTCATTTCACTCTCGAAGAATTACATAGCCAAGATTCTTCCGATAATAGAGGATTTGCAAATCGGTTGAAACTTTTTGAGGTTGATAATATTTAACATACTGTGAAAAGCATTATTTTTCCTGCAAATATTGATACGAAATAAAATTTAAACTATTTTGCCCATTAAGTTTGCAGACGTCATTAGAGGGGGAGGGGGTACTAGAAAACAGACGGTAGCAGACACTAGGGGGGGAGGGGGTCCAAAAAAGGCCAAAAATCGCAGACGTCATATGTGGATGGTCCCTAACTGAATACTCGCTGCTTATAAGTTGTGGCTTGTTGTGGGTAATCTTTTCTTCTTTCGATGAGCTAAATTGCAAATCTGAATATTCTTTAGTTGGAAAGGCAATGATTTTGCGGATACAACTTGTTAACGGACTGTGCAGTGTATTTGCTCGTCGTGTGACAGAGGCTGACAGAGCCGAGCTCTTCGTCGCTCGTGGTCAGCTAGCTCGCACACGTCAAGCACTGTACTTCTTCACAACTACTGAAAAATGTGTCGGCAAAATCATTGCCATTTCCAAATTAAAACACCTGCAAACTTTTTTAGCTCATTCGAAAGAGGGAAAGCAGGTAGTTTTCAGTTATCTGTTTTCGATTTCGAGTAATGAGACAAAAACCGCAAACACAAATGATTTTACTCGCACGAGTGACGAACTGACGAGAGCCTGGCTCAATTGTAAAAGTTCCCCCGTTTTCTTCATTTGCAAAGTGGTTTATTTCTGCTAGCGATTTATTTATCCTCTCCTACTTACAAAACAATTTCCTTACTTGTAACTTTCGGATTTCATGGTTTGAATGCTTTAGTATCTGTTGTAATTCTGTCTTCAAAAATGTTTTAACTAATAATAATGTGTGTACAATTAAATCTAAGCTTCTTGAATCTTTAATTTTTGTCATTAGGCGCGAAGATACGATACAAGAACCACGATATTTTCTCCTGAAGGTAACAAAAATATACAACCAAGTGACTTTATAAGTTAAATAGTTTCAGATATTATCTTAGAAATGATTATCAATTGTTTATTTATTTCTAATTACTCCAGGTCGTCTTTATCAAGTTGAATATGCTATGGAAGCTATTGGACACGCTGGGACTTGTCTGGGGATATTGGCTGCTGATGGAATTATTTTAGCAGCTGAAAAGAAAAACACCAACGTTCTTCTCGATGACGAGAACTTCTTCTCTGACAAAATTTACAAACTTAACGAGTAATTGACATTCATTTTAATTGTAAAATTATCTTTTATTATATAAGGGTCTTGTGCTAATCGATTCATTTTGTGTATTCAGTGACATGGTATGCAGTGTGGCAGGCATAACATCGGATGCAAATGTGCTAACAAATGAATTACGACTATTGGCACAACGGTACATGCTCCAATATGGAGAATCAATGCCTTGCGAACAACTAGTTGCATACCTCTGCGACATAAAGCAAGCATACACGCAGTATGGAGGTATCTCCTCAATCTTAGGACACGCTTATTATTATGTTATATAGATTTCGAAATTAAAATCATATTTTCTTACTCTGTAGGTAAGCGTCCGTTTGGTGTTTCAATTTTGTACATGGGTTGGGACAAACACTATGGATTTCAGTTGTATCAGTCCGATCCAAGTGGGAATTATGGGGGCTGGAAAGCTACTTGCATCGGAAATAATAGCAATGTAAATTATAATTCAGAACTAATTAATAGTAATTAACTCCTTCGGCGTACCTGTTATTTTTATACTATTTATTTTATAATTTACAATTTCAATTTCCTAGTATTGTATGATGTACAATTTTCTAACTTTTGAATTTAACTAATTGTTGACGTAAAAACGCAATTTTTTAGGCCGCTATATCAATGTTAAAGCAAGACTACAAAGAAGGTCTCTCGTTGCAAGAAGCAAAAGCGATGGTTATTAAAATTCTCAGTAAAACCCTTGACACCACCAAATTGAGCCCAGAAAAACGTAAAAATTAATATTAATAAAAAATAAGCATTTTTAAATTCTATGAATATTTTTGTGCTTAAAATATGCACTTTTTGCCACAGTGGAAATTGCAACTCTAACAAGAGTGAACAACAAGACCAAAATGACGTCTTTGAAGCAAGAAGAATTGGTGAAGTTAATTGAAGATCACGATAAAATAGAAAAAGAAGAAGAAGCCCGTAAGAAGAAAGAGCAGGAAGCTAAAGCATCAAGCAGTAGTTGAATGAATCCTCAACATGAAGCTGTTATCGATCCAATAAAATTGTAAGATTCCCTAATTTTCTTAAAGGGGTGGCATACATCGGGTCAAATGTTTGATTGTAACTGTGAACTTAAATTAATGGTAATTTCATTTGTGTAATGGAAACTGGAAATAGAATTTCTATGTTAAGAAAAATATTGATTACAATAAATTAATGTCCGTTTGTACATTTTTTCGTTTTTTATGTATTGAGATATTGTACATACTTTATTAGATTAACTAGCTACTAGAGGCATTTATAAAAATACCATTTAAAACTGACATAGGTACTAATATCTTAATCTTAATAAATTCATCTGATAGT
>JAQFYB010003757.1:0-18357 GCA_034694085.1 Pogonognathellus longicornis | reverse complement strand
ATGATTGACCATTTGTGAATTAATTTGTTATTCAAACGTTAAGTTAAGAAAACCATAGTGATATAGGGTGATCAATGAATAGTAACATGCTCCTACCTAACTGCATAGATCACGTTTCGTGAAACTCACTGTATATGTATTATGCTTTTGGAGATTAATTTTTTTATCATCTGTAATTTCCACCTTCGTATTTTCAATTTTTCCGTTGGTTTTTTCAAAGTTGATACAATAGATGCGGTTTGGAACAAGGAATGAAACAAATTTGATAAATAAAATTGAATCCCTCATTCCTCCTGAAAAGCCTTCAATACTTCCCATCTCAATGCCCAAGTTTTTTATGAGAGTCCCGTTGCTTATGTGTCGCAGTTCTAGTTTGCTTTTCACATCTTCCAGGTAGTTCAGTACAAGATAATTTCTATCGAAAAATTCCAAGTTTGAAATAATTTCAAACTTGAAACGTTTAAAAACTGAAAAAGTCTATAATGACAGATGCTATCTGTATGTGAATTTAAGAACTATTTATAGATATAACTTCTTGCTAGGCGTATTATTCATTTTTTCTCTGTACGTGTGTATGCTTGAGTTCGAACTTTGTTTAATCTTACGTGTTAATAGGAGTAGCCCAATCCAATACGTTATTTTTATCTTCCAAAATTAATTCCGTCCACTCTGTTTCCTCTGGTCTCCTCAGGTCAATACGTATCACACGGTAATTGGGAGCATGATAATTTGTGATAAAGTAAAATTCATCCTCATTATTCATAACGTACTAAAATGTATACAATAGAACATTTTTTTCATACTGCTGGGAGCTCTTCAAACATACAAACACTCTACATTGAAGTATCATATCAGAAATGTTCTCATTTTCAAGTGACAACTTTTACCTTAAATTTAGCTTTGAATTCGGACACTATAGGAGAGAGCGTTCCATTCCATGTTTTCGGATCTTCATTTTCCATTTTGATGTAGTATACACTCTGATCACCGTAGGATCCTTCTTCTTCCCCTGCCTCAGGAGTTACAATTAATATTGTCTCCTCCTTAGAAATCGCAATTGCCGAAGCTCTGTTTTTTAAAGTTTTGTAAATATTATTAGGGTAACCTCGGAATCAAGGATCTCGAAAACACGGTACCTGACTACCGCCGGTACCGGCAGGCCTTTATATATGGCAGATCCAAAACAACGCTCTTTTTTGCTGCAAAAACCATCGAAAAGCAAACCCCCCAACTTGGAAGGTCAACCTTGTTCACCCCCCCCCTCCCCCGCCAACTTGGAAGGTCGACCTTGTTCACCCCCCCCCCCAACTTAGAAGGTCGATCTTATTCACCCCCCAACTTGGAAGGTGGACCTTGTTCACCCCCCAACTTGGAAGGTCGACCTTGTTCACCCCCCAACTAGGAAGGTCGACCTTGTTCAACCCAATGTAGCTAAACTGAAAAATCTCCTAATTTCTTCCTTAGAAGGTAGGTCGTATAACAACTTTTGCTCTCAAAAAAGTGAAGCCTGAATCTGTCCCCCAACGACCCCCGAGTTTTTTCTACCTCCCACTCGGTCTCCCCACTTGGAAGATGGCCCTGCCTCCCCCCGGTACCTTGGAAGACAAATTTTCGAGATCCCTGTCGGAATAGCGGACAGGAAAATGTAAAAGATATGAACAAAAGCTGAATAATAATTACGGCTACCGTACGTTAGAGCTTGGCGACTTTAGAGCTTATGTGCACTCTAGTGAACACCAAGCTTTAACGTACGGTTACCCTGAATTACATCATAGATTTTGGAAGAGATGGAAATTCTACAACAATTGGGTCATCTGCTTGCTCTGTTCCTATTTTATGGTAACTGATTTTTTGGTCTTCGTTGGTCCCTGTATCCGACCCTTCCGGATCGCCTTCAAAAAGTGGATAATGCTGCAGAAAAATCATTTACAGAGATATAATTTAATATTCAAGCTATATAAAACCCAAGGTGTGTGCATTCCACAGGTGATGAAATTTCATTGGAAATACAAACATAATGAAACCATTATCTGATTAAACAAAGTTAATCAGTATCCATGGAACTACCACCTGGTGAAACCAGTATCTGATTAAACAAAGTTATTATGAGGGAAAGCTCTAATTTCCTCAACTGTGAAACCATTATCTTATTAAACAAAGTTAATCAGTATCCATGAAACCACTTTGCTCACCTGTGAAATCATTATCTGATTAATAAAGTTAATCGGTGTCCACGGAACCACCTTGATAAAACCCAATGTATCTAAACTCATCACCCTAGCAATTTCTTCTTTAGAAATTAATGGATCAATATTTTTATAAAAATTGTTATCAATTGATGATGACCTTGGTTGAAAACGTTTTTATCTTGGTTTTGGTCATCTGCGCTTTAGAAAGTAAATTTCCGTGTTTTAAGTTTGCTTCTTTGCTTCCTTGAGGAAGTCCGACAATCGGTTTGACAGTTGAAGGGAAACTATATATTTTTGAGTACTCGAACTGAACTGCCAGTACTGACTACTGAGGACTGAATCAATGGCGTCATCCATGACGTCAGAGCTCAGTTCTCGGTTCAGTTCTTAGTTCTTGACTTAGAACTCATTTAACAACCTCTCTAATATCAACAAAACTCACGACAAAACTTAGTAGTTGTAGATAGATGCTGAATACCATAAAAATAATACTCTGTTTCCCTCATACCTTCTCACCATGCCACGCCAAACGTGGGCCATACCCTGTTGGAAAATTTTGAAAAGCCATACCTTGTTGGAGAAAACCGGCCTACGGCCGGTTTTTTGCGGTAAATATGCTAAAATCCGGAGAGATTTTGGTATATTTACTACGTTATACTCCATACCCTGTTTAAGATTTCAGTTATATACCCTGTTGGCTACTGACGGGGTGAGAAGGTATGGTTTCCCTGTCATAGTCATACACATGCAGTGTCTTGACACTACTTTATTACACCTGTTTGTAATAGTTTATTATAATTATTTCATTGCTTTCACTTTACACCCTTATAAAGATCATACAAACGCGATATAGGACACGTTAATAAAACCGAACCTTGAGCCTTATTGTTTTCATTATTGTAAGGAGGAAATCCGTTATTTTCGATATAGGTGAGTTTCTATTCTTCTGTAAAATGAAATCCGTATATCCCCATTTTGCTGATATTGGCTCTATAATATACATTCACCCAACACACCAACATGTATATAGAGTTTCTCTTTAAACTAGATATTGGGTAGGCTGTCGTTAGGTGGAACAAGAGGAACTGCGACTATGTACTTCTGAAGTAAAGACCCCAGCACCGGAGTTAATATGTGGGTTTTTGGCATTAAAATTATCGACTGGAGAATTTTGAAAAGTCTCTTGATTTTTACTTCCTTGGAATTCAGGAGGGTTTTGAGTTATCGGATACAAACTCATTAGGATATACAAGCGGTGGGGGTGTAGACGCCGAAATTAAATGGGATCTGAGGTCGACGAAAAAGAGTTTGACCACCATGAACCACAAAACGATTTTTGCAATAAAAGAACTGTGTTGGATTAGGGTGATGAGTTTAGATACATTGATAAAACCCGCTAACTGTAGGTACAGTAAAAAATCTAATCAAACATAACATCAAAGTCTCTTGCACAAGAAAACTGGATTACGATTCATAAAAAAATCAATACCCCGTAAAAAATTCCGTCGTCGCCTTTCCACACAATATCCGTGAATTTCACTTTCGTCAGCACATCGAGCAAATCCTCTCCGGTCGACACATCGCGAAAACGGACGGTGACCCAATCTGAGCCACTTTTAGAAACCCCGTAAGCAAATATTTTACCACTTTTAGAAAAACTTTGAGTAGAAGTCATTGCCAAAGTTCCGTCCTCAGACAATTTGTTTGGGTCAATAAACACGCGACGATTTGTGGGTGCTTCCAACGAGTCTTGTATATACAATACCCTAAAAGCACCGAATAATACTATACAAATGTTATAACTATTCACCGGATTAATTATCTTAAGTATAGGTTATGACTATGACATAACTTAACTACCTATATTATATTATCAAAAATATATTCATGGGGTGTGAGGCACTGAACGGAACAATTCCTTGTTAAACATTCAATAATGCATAATATGTATTGTACATTCTTTATATAAAACTGCAGCAGGCGCGTAGCCAAGGGGGGTGCCCGTGCACCCCCAGAATGCATAGAATGTCAAAAATAATAGGTAATTTTGCCTACAAAAGTTCAGAAAAAATGTCGCGCTACGCGCGAATTTGCACTTCAAGTTTATTTTGACGAAATTGACTCCATTACACTACTGTTATTATGGATTCATATACGAATTGCGCACTACCATACATTCCTTATAACTTATATTCCTGGCTACGCGCCTGAACTGCATTAGTTGTTGTAACATCTTGCATTTTTGGCATTGAATTGTTTAAATATACTTACATTTGATTTTGGAGTCCTGAGTTAACGTATTGAAAGAAATGATTTCCATGCTTTTCAGGAGCACTACTTTTTTCGTAATTCCATAAGGAACTTAGTTTTTCTCGAATAAGTTGCCTGGAAGAGGCAGATTCCAAATATTCTACTGTTAAAGCATTCTGATTTTTGACAAAATCTTTTACTTCTTGAAATTGTGGATTTTCAAGCCATCGATAAGGATCTGCAACCTACATTCAGTTCAACACAAAAATAAAATATCATAGTACAGTTCAATGATCTAATAATACAAATTTTCAGCTTTTTAGTGTTAAAAATTATGAATTTTTGTTCACTAACTTTAACTCCATGGTAGTTTTCACTAACATTTGCATCTCGTCGAACATTTGGATAATTAAATGCACTTTTTCCTTCCGCAGCTATTTTGGAATCAGTACTTGGCAATAATCCATTAAGAATAACAAGCAATCCAAAGATCACTTGTTGGGGCAAGTTAATACACAATGATTATTAAATTATTACTAACGCTGATGTACATATTGTTAATTGATAATTCCTTTTTATGGAAGTTAATATGAATTATGGATTTTAAATGGAATCCAAATAATATCTTACCTTTTCGTACGTTCATTTTACCACAGTATTAATGCCCGTTAATATTGCTTGTTACGACAGTCACGGCGACAATATTGGAAATGCAGAGCTGATTGTCATTGACAAATGTGTGTATCACAAAACACTAATTGGCTTATTGTACAGAAGCACAAGAGCAGTTATTTCGTATCCGTCCCTATCTTTGATCATTGAGAGTATGTAAGATTCTGCGACAATAATATCAATCCCCTCTCCACTCAATCGCACAATTCGAGTCAGTCAGCCGAGTCAGCCCACTCAAAGTTTTGCGACAATAATTATAGCCAGGGAACGAAAATAAACAGGTTTTTACAATAATTTTCTACAGTGAGAGTCACGTAAGTCGTCACATGAGTTCTTTAACATGGGTAGGTAACCTATTAAAATTCGAAACTTAATTGTATCGATGACAACAAGTCATTTTTGCTGTTATTCTTGGTACCTACCCTATGTATTAACATAACCTACTCATGTTATAATCTCATATTATGACGGCTTACGTGACTCTCACTGTAAAACCTGTAGTATTAATGAAAAACACAATATAAATATTACAAACTTGTAATTTCTGTCTCTAGACTTTTAATGTACCTACTTTTATGCTTTTAATTAAGTATAGCAATTAGTTTTAGTGAGTCTAAGAGCTAGCACCATAAATGCAGTAAAATAAACCGATAAGACATAAATAAAAAAAGTGAAGTACTAATGTTGTAATAATATTATTATTGCACTGTAAAAAATAAACGAGTTTGTTTCAATACCTTTGTGCGTTTAAACAGTCTGAATACTTACTGAACCACGATGATGATGTAGGCGTATGGAGTACCTACCTACTAATAATACGTTTTATAAACAACTTGAGTTTGTAAAATTATGACTTTCCAGATGCTATATTATAGAAATCCCACTCAGAGATGTACATACTTACGTATGTATGAACGCAATGAACGATAAGCTCTCTGACTATAAAATCTGTAAAGCTACCGGGTAATAATGAAGGTCATTTGTTTATGGTATAGAAGTTTATGTGTGGGATATGAGCCGCGTGGGAGTCAGTCATATATTGTCGCATAAAGTAGGAAGCATATTTATTCGCAATCAGTGCAACCACATTTATGAACACCATATACCAATAAAAGGATAACGGGCTTTATAAACCTTATCAGTTATATAAAAAATATTTTCGAATGTTTGTCTGCAGCCTATGTATTAAGCTTCATCATTATGTAGAGTAAAATATGCTATTCAAATTGAAAAACTCTGGATACAATGTGCAAGATCAAAGAAAAGTTATTTTTGTCCTAGTTATAGCGAAGTTTCAATAAGCATGTCGTGTCACTAACATTTTGTGAGAGAGTCAAAGTGAAAAACTTCATAGTCATCAAAACGTATAGCCTTTAAGTCACAAGAGTAAGCTTTTTGAACCGCTATATTGACATTTATTTTTGGATCTTTACATTTCAGTAGGTATCTACAAAAAATGATTGAATCAAATAAACAATAACTGTAATAAGTGTCGTGTGATGCAAATATTTTCTTCAAGATAAAAAACACGATATTGCAATTCTAGCTTGATGCAACAGTAAATATTTTTATGCATGATTTAGAATCAAAGGAGCTATTGAATAAACAAAAAGTTCATTTTGTATTACATAGCCGATTTGTTTAGAACCTTATTGAGAAATATGAATTTCATATTTTAACGCAATAAATAGCTCGAATTTATGTGACTATTATAACTTTTTTGGTAATGTCCAAACAAAATTAGTGACATTGTTTAGGTAATAATAATTGACATGAAACCCTGGTTCTTGATTATGAACTGTAATTTTAATGATTTTGTCAAGTGAATTAATATACTGACAAGTATTGCCTGGCAGGGCCGGCCTTATGCCTGGGCAGCCCGGGGCCCCGCGGTTAAGGGGGTCTCGCGCTCAAACACTTGCAGCATGGGGAACTCTGGTCACCGGTAATAATATCGAAGAGTGAGGTTGGATATTGTAAGTGGTATATTTTCAGAAGTTATTATTACCTAATTTTGCAATATGCCAAAATATTTCTGCGTAAAGTGTCATAATAAATGGCCTAGGGCCCCGCAAATTCTAAGGCCGGCACTGTTGCATGGAAATTAACGATTGAATGAAAGTGCGGTACAAAGATATTCTGTACTTGACTGTTGTCACTTCATGATGAAATCGACAACCTCCGAGTTGTTGAGATAATCAAAATGCTACTCACTTCTATTATTGTACTAAGTATGCTAAACCACTTGAAAATCAGTCATTTAAACATACAAAGTAATTTTACAACAGAGATAAGGGAGTTAACTATTGCATTCTCAATTTTTAGATATAATGAAACGATAAATAATAATATCTATAATCATGTTATCATAATTATAGTAACAATGTAAATTTATAGTATTTACCGTACAGAAGTTATGCATTTATATTGCAATTATGAATAAGGTTATGGATTTATAAATGTGTACCTACTTTACAATTTAACAAAAACAAATAATTATCTATTGTCAGTCAATCAACCTGTCTACTAGAGATGGGAGATGTTAAGAGTTTCAGGAACCGGACCGAACCGGAACCATTTATGTTATACCGGAAGCATATTTCCAGAATGTACATGTAAATTAAGACGTAGTGCAACTAAATTCTGCGATACTACCTATACTATCCTAGTATTAAACCAAAGTGGGGGCTCCGCCCCCATACCCCCGTAACCTAACCTAACCTGCTAAAAATAATGAATCCCACTCTCCCCGCGTGTACGTTCTGTAAATAAGCATACCGGAACCGAACCGGCAATTTAGATAAAATTTATGAATCGAACCGGAACCATTCATGGTAAACCCGAACAGGTGTTTAGAAAAATTATACAGTGTGTATCACAGTAACGGACTTATAGGACTTAATACATTGATAGGTACTCAGGTCAATGACATCATTGACATTGATAGTGTACACCTTCATAATTGTATCCTAGGCAACAAATAAATAATTATCATAAGTTGTGCTGGAAACTGTATGTATTAAAGTAACTATCAATGTATTAAGTCCTATAAGTCCATTACTGTGATACATACTGTACATAGAAACCATACTAAAAGTTACTTGACAGAAGCTACAAATGGTAATATGGATTAATTTTGCTAAATTTCCTGGACAGTTCAGTCATAGTCATAATTATATAATTTTAGTTGAAAAGTTTAAAAACCCGAACCAAAACCGTTTTGAAAACCAAACTTAAGAACCGAACCGGTTCCGGTTAACCGCTCGCATCTCTAGTGTCAACCCAAAATTGTTTTGACATAAGGTATGCAGCCGCAGCCTAACGGGTTTTTTGTCCACGGGCCTCGGTACATTCCTAATACTTTTGGAATTCCTAATACACCATCCCATTAAAGGCATTATTGCATATAAAACGGAATTAAATCCATGTAGGGATTCGGGATTCACAAGGTTCCAAAGGTCACCAAGATTTTTAATGCATGTGGTAGTCTAATGTCTCACCAATCATACCCAGGTGACAAAATTACCCGAAATTGCCCGGTTTGGAAGTTATTGAGCTTTAAAATTCATTAGTCAAAATCGATTACCCAGGTACCATAGTACATGCTGTGAATATCAAGTAAGCTTAGTAGTATCTTGATATTCACAGCATGCACGGGCAATTTCGGGTAATTCTGTCACTTGGGTATGCTTGGTGGGACATTGACATTAGACTACCACATGAATAAAAATTTCGGTGACCTTTGGAACCCTGTGAATTCCATGTATATTTATATTACTGCAAGATTTAATTCCGCTTTATATGCAATAATGCCTATAGTGCAACCTATACACCAAAATCAGCCAAGATGTATTAGAGTTTCTCGTTAAACCGATGGCAAACCTTGCTAAATGTAAAAATAGAAACATGTTTTTTATTTGATTGTGTGCCAAATAACCGAAATCGAAACATGTGTTGTTTCCTGTGACGATATTTTCTTTAGTCACATAATATGGCAGTCGCACAAATTGTAAGTTTCAGGAATTGACATAAAAAGAAAAATAGGAAAAAGTCCAATAATTGTATCCCGTAGTTCATACGTAGCATAGTTTTTAAAAAACTGAACTGAGACAATTTAATTTTTTTTAAAATGTCAGTGGGTAATCATGGTTTAACACAATAAATTTCTTGTACCAGACGTGACTTAGATTTAGACTTTTTGTATGCATACCTTGATGAAAACATTAATTACAGAAAAATAAAAAATAAATATCTCTATTTCTATTCTATGTAACCCGGCTAGTGGCTAGTGCCTTTGAGTTGGTCATTTAGAAGCCCATTTTGGACATTTTAAAACTCATAAATATCATTTCGTCGACTGACGTAACTACAATTAATTTTTTAAATTTTAACTCAATTCTAAACCCCTTATTGTTCTTTCATTGAAATTCCTTGTTTTCTTTGAATGGTAAAATATTTTTTATAACACAATTTATGATAAAAAATACATTTCATAAAATGTTCAATTGGAATCAGGGCCGTAACTATATGCACAGGGACCCGGATTTTTTGAACATACAGTCGACTCGAGACATGGGCTTATCACTTATAACATGAGTAGGTTATGTTCATACATAGGGGTATAATTCTGTTACTTTTCTTTTGCAAGATTACAATAGGGACTAATTGTAATATATAGCAATTACTTGCAAGCAATTACCTCGTCAATTACGGACAAAACTCACTTTGAAATTTTTAACCGGTAAAATCTTTATTTGTTGTTTTAAACAATAACGGGAGGTCCTATGAGTTTGAAAATATGCTCAAATATTCCCTGACGATTACTCTACACAGATAAATTCCTCAAGATTCTAAATTTCGAATTTTAAGTGGGTGAAAAACATAAAAAATTTTTTTTTTCATTACGCTTTTAAAACATCCCTGTTACACCTATAAGGGTGGTTGTATTTTTTAAAAATAGATTACACTTAACCCTAAAAATCAAACTCTCAAAATTTTTAATTTAGATTTGTAAGTATGTTTAAAACGTGTTCAAAAGTTTAGTATTTCTCTGCACTCAAAAACAGTATGTTTGTGCTAATGGTCATGACCATGAGCAAAGGTTGGATGTACCATATGCATGCCCGTATTCAGGGGATGGGCAAACGGGCAATTGCCTCCCCCGAAATCCCTAAAAAAGAGGTTATTTTGGCCTGAAAAGGCAAAATAACCTCTTTTTTGTGCATTTTGCCCTCCCCGAAATGTTTTGCCCTCCCCGAAATCGATTTCTGGATACGGCCGTGACCATATGCATATATACCATTTTAATTTTTAATTTTACGAATTTAAAACTTAAAAGTTTTGTGTTTGAGGACCTTAAATAGTTCATATTATGCGCTATATCGTCGCTTCTATTCTCGGTAATCATCTACGGTTTAAGTTTTTCCAGAAATCAAACACAGTACAGTGCAAGAAAGTAGCACTACAATACAAGGTTCAGCCTCTCGTGAATAAGTGTCATAGTTTAAAAATTAAAACTATTGGTTATTATTCACATTAATTGTGACCAGGCGCATAGCCAGCGGGTACACCGGGTACGTTCACTAATTACGTACAAACTTTTTTCCAAATTTTTGAACTTTTATGGTACAATATGCAATTTTTCAGATTCTGGGGTGCACGTGCACACCCCCCCACTCAGAATTTTGAACTATAAAAGTGTAATTATATACAAAGTCCACCCCATTATCATATTTTGATTTATTATTGTATCAGATGGAGAATTATTTTCTCTATTTAATACAATTATTTCAAAAAATTATCAGCCCACTTACTATTTTTAATAAAATATTATAATTCAAGCGCACAACTTAAGCTTTTACATTTTTCCGCTCTCAGTAAGCGCAGCACACCACATGAAATAAATGAGGTTCTGCTCAGCTTTATAACTTTCAATTCGATCTGCTCAGTTCGAGCCCGAGGAGGACTGTATAAAGTTACTCCAATAAACACATAATATCATTCATCTTCTCATTAGCATTGTGTTTTGAGTGCAGAGAAATACTGGTTAAAAATTTGAATGTGAGTTTATTTTGTCAGGTCCGGAGCTCGACATGTAGCTCCTAAGAAGCTAGTTGTAGCGATTTTCCAATAAAGGAGCTACATGTAGCTCCTAAGAAGCTAGTTGTAGCGATTTTCCAATAAAGGAGCTACATGTAGCTCTTTAAGTAGCTCCTAGGAAGCTACATGTCCCTCTTCTACCAAAAATATTTGGTTTTTCGTGAATGCACAAAATTCCCGACGATGAATTTGTTTGTAACCCATACCATTGGAAAGATTTCATCAAGGACTACATTTTCATGGTCGGAAATTTTGTGCTACGTTATGTGGCCGATGCAGCAGCCTCATTTGCGCGATCACATATAAGATTGACTGAGCTCACAATTGTGCCAATTTACCTACCACTGCAGTCAAATGCATTGTAGTAAATTTTGACTGTCAGGATTGTGACTATTTACAATGGCTGTAATTTAATGGCTTTATCTGGCTGTAATACAGCCAGATAAAGCAGCAAGTTGGGGACCGCTCAAGGAGGGAGAAGTGGAGCTTAAGGAGCTACTTCTCCCTCCTTTACAGGAGCTACTTCTAGCTTCCTAGGAGCTACATGTCGAGCTCCGGACCTGACTGATTTTGTCGTTGGCAAGGTAATGACTTTCAATTAATTGCTATACTAATTACAAGGTAGTATAGTATCTACTGTCGAATTTTTTAGAATGTGAACCTAATTTGCATAATCCCCAGTTTGAAAAAATGAGATGTGGTTGGAAAAGTTGTGCACAATTTCCATAGCAACATTTTTCACTGCATTGGATAACTGCTGAATTAACTTCATAAATTCAAATAAAATTACTTTAATTGTAATTTAACCTTTCATAATCTTCAGGTTCACATTCTAAAAAATTCGACAGTAGTAGCACTGACGTAGCCAGGAGGGTCAAGGGAGAAAAATATCAACGAAACCCACAACAAAAATAATTCGTTTTTAGGTAGTTTTGTGTACTGAATTCGAAAAAAATAGTGAAAAAATTTCAAAATTTTCAATTCGAGTTTTACATCTGTTTGTAATAGTTTATTCATATTAAACATAAGTATTTAATATTTAGTAGATGTGTGATGTGTTTGCTTGTTTCGCCTGAAGGAAGAAGGAGTATAGTCTACGGATAGACTATTGTCCAACATGAAACGTTAACATGAATCAACATTATTTAGTAATCAGTCAATTCAAAACAAAACAAAATGTTGGTACCAAAACAATTTCATTATTACGGTATAAGAAAATTCTCCACTATCTATACAAGAATATCATCATAACAATTGTAATACAGTGAGAGTCACGTAAGCCATCACATGAGATTATAACATGAGTAGGTTATGTTAATACATAGGGTAGGTACAAAGAATAACAGCAAAAATGACTTGTTGTCATCGATACAATTAGGTTTCGAATTTTTAATAGGTTACCTACCCGTGTTAAAGATTCCATGTGACGAGTTAAGTGACTCTCCCTGTAGTTATTTTTTAAACCATTGCATCGGAATACAAATAAAATCACAATGCATCAGTCAGTAAACAAACAATTTTAAGTACCTTATTTACCTTATTTTATATAATTTGGTAGTCAGTAGTCATTTAATAACAGAGAAATAATTTACGTGTATCATTCAGAGTTATTTAACTGTAACAAGTATATTATAACAAGAATATTTAAAATGAGAAATGTTCTCCTAGTTGTTGATTCGCTGACATTTCGCTGTATGAATAGATTGGTGGATTATTGACATTTATTATTATTATTTATTACCTCTAAAGAGGATTTTACAATGTCCCACAATTAAAAAACACAGCGACATTACATAATATAAAATAATACATTGTATCAAATCATTCCTTTCGCCACATCCTCAATAAATGAATAATTACATACAGAACTGTCAAGTAACGCGTTATTGGTTTCACATGATTTGAGTTGCTCATCCAACAAAAATAATTTAGCCTTATTTTTAAATATATTTATATTTTGACTTTCTCTAATGTTTTGTGGAAGTGAATACCAGAATGCAATACTACTATAGCTAAACGATTTTTTATACAACTCAGTATTGTCAACATATTAGGATTGGTATAATTATTCCGTCGAGTACTGATGATTTAATATCAATAAAATCTAATAATTTTTAAAATACGGAAGACAATCATTGTTAAATATATTATGAATTTCAAAATACAAGTTTAGGAAATAACCATTTTAAAATCTCAGTAATATCAGCTTTTACTGAATCATATTTATAATTAAATATACATCGTCCACACCTACGTAAAAGTTTACTTACTAAATCTGTATTATAATCAGGTGCATTCCCCATACAGTGCACATATATACCGAACAACTGGCATTACTAGTGCATTGATTTTTCAACTTATCCTTCCTTTATACTTTATACCCTTAAGAATGCCTGTACAAAATTTGAAGGAATTCTCTATTTTATTTCTAGAGATTGTAAATTGGCATAGATGCATATTATGAGATATATTGTGTATATTTGTGTATTTACCTTTGTATTTCTTTATGAACACTGTTGCACTTACATGATAAACGTTTTTAGATAAAAGTAAAAATAAATCACGAATAAAAGACCACTTTTTCAGTCTGCTGAATGTATAGGTAATCCATAATTGACAACTGCAGCACCAGTTAAAAAGTTGATAGCTGAGGATCGACATAATCGAACCGCAGCCGCCAGACATTTTTCTTTTTTCCTTTTCGTAGTGTGATCAAACATAGTTATTGCAGGTGGTCCCTTTGGCCCAGGTGCCCATCTTTCTAACAGGTCCACAGTTACCCGATCGCAGTCAGTGTCAGTGATGTCCCACAAAAATCCCACCATACTAGTACTATAAAATAAAAACGAAAGTAGTGTCATTTCATTTAGACAATAGATATCACCTAGGTATATAAAACTAGATGTGTACTAGTTGATAATAAAGAGCTAATAATTTAATTACCAGCTCGCGGACATATACGAGTTGACTACATATTTAGAAAAACATCTGTGTTGTAAATAACGTGGTCGGACGCTCGAGCAACCCATTATCAACGGAATAGCTTCACAAATTAATTTATTGATGACAAAGTCTGGAAACACAGTGGCTCCCCATCCGTGACCACAGTATCTGTAACAATATTAAATATCATGTTAACAAATAAAGATCGAAGAGTATGTTGTATGTGCTCAAAATTATTCAAAACCGAAGAAGGAAAGAGTTAAAAATAAATAAAAATACGTACAATATAATATCCTTTCTCTTCAGTATCTGCTGAGCTTCAATTAGCGTTGGTTCACGGGCCACAATAGCGTTCCATGTCGGACGGCTTGTCAAATACTCTTCAAGTCTTTCTTGTGTCTTTTTCAATGATCCATCAGAGTTCAATACATATGTGCAATCATTTTTATGTGCGACATTCGGGTATTTTGGATGGATGACTTTTGTAGAATTCATTAAACTTTTAATAGCTCCCATGGACGGCATTCTTGTTACATCAGTCGTTGAAAGGCATTCCATGCACTCCCAAGGTAAGCTTTCAATCATCTGTGCAACAAACAGAGTAGCAATATAATATATTATAACTATAAATAATAAATACACAACATATTATGTCATATACTGATTCACGAGAAAAAATGATTGAATACTGATATTAACGAATAAGTTAATAAAGTACGGATTTCTACCTGGTCCAAAATTAAGATAGTAGAATGTCGTGGAGTGGAATTGTCGAGATTAAATTTACATGAAATGATTTTATGAATTATTGACTCCACGATTTCATCATTCACGCCAAGAAGAGGTTTAACGTAGTGACTCATTATACGACCAAATCCAGATGGCATAATTTGAAAATTTTCAATTAATTTGTACATTAGTAGAACTTGGTATTTATCCAACTTAACAGAGGCCATTTCTGCTATATCTTTTAAGGTCTTCTTGATTTGATCTTGAATTGCTGAACTCTTTATGTTTCCTGGGAATAAGAATTTCCAAAACCCAATCCACTTTTGCATTGAAAATGTCAATTCCTATTAAATTCAATTAAAAAAGGTAAATTTTTCAGTTATTCCTAGTCTAATATTGGTATGGTATTGTATAGTCAATTTATTCAAGTGTCATTATATCTCAGTACATAAGTATTGATCTCCATCATCAAGACACCGAGACCATCAATCTGAATAATTTAATTGCTCTATTCCGATAGTACAAACCGCGTCGCAAACTTTATATCAAGAAAATTACAATTTGATTTATAGTGGCATTCAGGTGCGTACCGATGATCGTAAGTTGGGGGTGCACAACAAGTTTTTTTACAGAAATTAATTATTGGTATAGAGCAAAATTCGAATATGAGGTACAATTACATACAGAGCTTTGAATTGGGTCCAAAAATCAACTTAAAACGCAGAACTTTTATGGCAAAATAAGCTTTTTTGAGATAGCATAATGCAATCTGGAAGTGCACGTGCAGCCCCCTGGGTATGCGCCTGAGTGGCATCCCACTGTAAAGGCTAATTTAAGCCGAAAAACAGCAAGTTTTCAGCATTAGTGAAAAACAGTCAATAAATAATATAATAAATAAAATAGTAAATAGAGACAAGCTAACAATATACTATTTAATTCTCAAAGATAGCACTGTAGAGTTTGAGACACATTTAAAGATACACACATGTAATTTTTACTACAGATAGCCACAACTTACTTGCAATGCTTGATTGTGACTTCTTCTTCTATTCCAGTGATCTGCTCTACTAATGTTGTTTGTGTGACTAGAATTTTGTTTATTTTTTCTCATAATGTAATTAAATCGAGACACAATATCGCAAGGCACTCCATTTTCGATGGGTGGAGGAAGATGCATTACAAACGTAGATCTCCGTTTCTGAAATCGTTAATTAATTACTATTAAAAAGACGATAGACGACAAGCAGCATTGTTGTTAGAGGCATATTTTTATACATCGTTAAAGGAAATATAAACAACATACTGTGTGAGGAACTCGATTGAAATTCGTGAGAAATATTGACGGAGTATATTCATTGTTGACATAATCGTGACCGAAACGACGTTTAGTATGTAACCCAGTGGTGATTTGAATAATATTCCAGTCTAAAATTAAATTACAACATGATTAGTGCTAAATTGTTACACAAAAAATGCAATACAAAACTAAACTATTTTATACAATCGAATAATTTATTACTAAGATTAATTGCAATATTTGATTGGATTGGAACAATCGTTTATTATTTTTGGTTCAACCAAAATTATAATCAAGCCATTACAAATGAAATTATTAACTTTTCTTACTTGGATTAAACCCTTCGATGTCAGAATAAAAGGATTTCATATCTTTTCCAAACTCTTGAGAATCCTTGATACGCTGGTGCAAAATTTTATCTTTTGACTGCTTTTCATCTGCCGTTAGGGTTTCCATGTACTTTCGATGGAATTCCTCTCTGTCAAAAATATCATTAGTGTTAGTTATTTCATCCGAATAAGTTCAATATTTATGAGATTACAGGTAAATTGCACCCACAAACACCATTTTGTGTGATAACTTACTCTGTTTGCTTGAAATTTCTGTGGATTGTTTCGAACTTAAATTTGACACCATGCGACTCTGATAGTATGTAAGCACAATTATCTATATCACCTTGCTGCCATTTAGAATACGCCATAATTTTACAGACATCTAATTGATACAAATAGGAATATTATTATTATAATTAATTAACATTAATAGAGATTGTTGATCTTTAACTTCATTTATAACAGTGGGCACTAATATTGACTCACCAACCAGATTGAAATGACATTGTAATTTCATGAGACATATTAGCATCTTTTCTAATTTTGGATGCACATGTAAAGTTTTCAACATTGACGTATTTATTTTTAAAAGTTTAGAAACATCATCAACATCAAATTTTGATGGAGCAAAATCACAATCCAATTCGTCTTCCTCGACTTCCAAATCCTTCCATTCCAGGGTTGTACTTGCTATTTGTTTAAAAATCTGCACAAATGTTTCAATGTCACTACTGTGAATTTTATGATCAGGATTCAAAACAACTGTTTTGAGGTAGTGTCGTCGAATTTCGGGTTTCGATTTTGTAATGGATACAGTTTTCCCAAAAATGCAAGCTTTGACGGGTTTTCCAGCGTTTACTTTTCTCAAGTTCGTGAGTAACGCTTTTTTAATGTGCAGTGGTTTAGTTTTCTTTCTAGCCAACTTTATTGAAGTAGACTTTGCAGCAATCGTTTTAGTTTTGAGAGTCCTTTTGGATTTCAATACAGCTGTATTTTCTTTAACATTCTTGCTACCCCTTGTCATTCGTACATTTGGTAATGGAGGTGGTGACAATTCATTACTTTCTTTTTTCAAATACTCTTTTTTGGATTTATTGTCGATTTTTTCTCTGGAAGGTCGCACTTTGATATCCAACGGTGTACCTTTATAGTATCCTGTTACTCGTGGTCGTACCGATGATGACAGTGGTTGTGCTTCTTTATTCATGGTGGTCAACTGGTCACTAATAATAGTCCTGGAACACGGGAAAAAGTGACAATAACAACAGGTGTTGACGTTGGCTAAATAAAAAAAAACTCAATTAATACATAATAACAAATAATTGCTAAAAATCCTACAATCATCAATTTGCTACTTATATTTAACTAACTTTGACTTTAATGACACAAGTCACAAGTACACGTAACCTGAATGACTTTAAACATCAAAAATTAAATCCCCATGAACCATTATGATATTCATTACTAGTATTGTTAACTAGAACTGTTAACTATAACCATAAAATGTCCGATGAAGTAAAAATCCACAATGAAAACTAAACACACAAACAATGAACAATTTTCGCAAAAACCAATCAGCTATGCAAACATTAAAAATTAACAACAGTTCACTTGTTTACTGTTTGTTTTGCCTTGCTGACAGTGACAGTTGGTCTTTAAGTCAAATAGAAAATGTAACCGCCATGCTCCAGCTGCTCCACCGTCCACCCGCCCGCCATCAAGAAGAAGGAAAGATGAAATCGAGACGTACTCTCCGTATAATAGACAAGCCCAGAACTGGCTATCTGAAATCGAGTATGATAGTATATGCATCTGATAGCCCATGGCTCAAAACATATTTCCCAAA
>JAQFYB010003756.1:0-18360 GCA_034694085.1 Pogonognathellus longicornis | reverse complement strand
AATTATGAAAGATGTTCACTTTAAATGGAGCCAACGTGAAAAAGCTACCTTCCGCCATGATGTTCATGGCGCGAATGATATTTCATAATTTATAGCTACTTTGAAGTCTGCTTGGAAGTGAAGTTTCGTGTATTTAATAATTTTTTTGTTTTTTAGAACTAACTATAACTACACTAATTACAAACGAGAGTGTTTATTATTAATATTATTATGTTGAAGCACACTCCTTTTTTAAGCACTAGACTATGTGTTTTGGAATGTTGTAAAATCAAGTGTCTCAACAGTGTATATGTGGTGTGTATGATTTGTCGTTTTAGCATGTATATTTTATTTAGGTCAAAAATATGGTGGAGCTTATGCTTCCACTATAGCAGCAGGAAATCCTTCACCGATCCCAACTGGCCTGGCAACTTCAACTATAATTATTCCTGGAGAGAGTGAAAAAGTTGATCTACGGAATCTTATGGAGAGATTGCAACAATTTCTGTTTCGCTACAGAATTCGTGCAAAGGACTTTTTCAGGGTGGATTTTAATTCACATAATTCAGAATTGGGTATTTTTGATGTAATAGCATTAGTGTATTAGGTAGCTGAATTTATTATATTTTGTGCCATTTCGTCCTTTAAGGATTTCGACCATCTCAACAGAGGAATGTTATCCGCAAATCGTTTTCGGCGTTGCCTGTATAATATTGGAATCGGACCAATGGGGCGAATTAATCTTACGGAAGGAGAATTTGACGCTCTCATCAATTTTTACCGACTGGACAATGACCCTTCAATGGTCTGTTGGAGAAAATTCGACGTTGACATCGAATCAAGTCAGCACATTCATTTGTTAAATGAAAGCGATTTTTAAGTTTAATTTTATTGTGATTTATTTGAATGTTTCGTGATTTTCTATCCATCTAGCCCGAATCAATTAATTTTTTTATTATATTTTTCCAGTTTTCATGCAAAAGGGAATCGAGAAAATGCCCAGTGTCTTAACACCCTCACCGGACAGAATTGTAAGTCTCCCAAATCCAGGAGTGACTAATATGCTTGATGTTCCTATACGTATTCGCCAGTTGGCTAAATGCGCTGTAGCTAGACTACGTCATCGGGTTATCATAGAAAGCTGCAATATCAAATACTTTTTTCAAGGTTTTGACAGGTATACATAGTTTTATTTATACAAATATTATTGGCAACGTTTTTTAATTTAAATGAGATTTGTGATTTGTGTCGTCTGTTACAGAACGAATATTGGACACGTGTCCGTCCAGCAGTTTAAGCAAGTTCTTTCAATGTTGAATTACTATTTCACCCCCGAGGAACTCGACGCTATGGCTGTCCAGTATGGTGATGTGAGAGGTTTTAATTACCTCAAACTCATGAACGACATTGAGCCAAGAGCACCCGATCCCGGATGGGTTAGTCGCATGACACTAATTACACAATATTCCTAATTTCAATCATTCTTTTGAAACCTGAAATAATTAGATGCAAACTCTCTTTTGAGTCTAATTTTTAACACTTTCATTCAGTATAACAAATACAAAGCTGGACGTCTTTATAAAATGGCACAACCTTCACCTGCTCCCAAATGGCAAGAACATGATTTGCAGAGAATCATTTACAAGATTCAGGCCAGGGTATAAGTCCATAGAATCCTTATTTTTTCGACATTGCCTTACTAAAAGGATTATTTGAGAGCATTAAAAATGCATTTCCCATTAATTACAGATGGTCAGCCGACGTCCTAAATTGTACGACTTCCTTCGTGACCACGATTTGTTCACACACGATCGCATTAAAATCGTTGACTTCCACCGTGCCTTGGATAGAGCTGGATTTGAACTAACTCCTAGAGAAGTTGAAGTCCTTACCTGCTGGTAAAAATTATTATCATGAAAATGAATAAAACTTATTTAAAATAAATGAAAATATGAGAAAACTATTGATTAATTGCAGTTTCCGATCACCGGACGATCAGACAGAAATCGAATGGCGATGCTTCTTGCAATCTATCGAGATTGTTTTTACTGTCAACAATTTGGAGAAAGCTCCTAGAATTGTACCCCAATCCTGGAGACCACTACGCCCAATGGATTATGACAAAACCTTGTCAAAAGCAGACTATTGTCTGTTGACTTCAGGATTAAGACGATTGGCCCAAAAGATGAACAACCGTCGTTTAGAGGTGAATTGTCTCAATAATTAATGAAATAATTGAATAGAAGAGAAATAATTTTATTTAAATTTTGTGAACAGTTCAAGCCGATGTTCATAGATTTTGACAAGCCCCGTTCTGGCTGCGTATCCGAAGATCAGTTTCATCGCGTTCTTCATACAATTGGACTTGCCGATATCACCACGCAAAGTGAACTCGAAGCCATTATTAAAAGATTTCTGGTAAAGTTGACATTTAACAAACATTCATGATTGAAGGATGTTTCGTAAAACTTTGAAAAATTGAATGAAATGAAACTGTGTTATGTTTAGGTTATTCGTGGTGGTAAGAGAGATGTCGATTACACGGAATTTCTTGCTCAATTGGATGCCATTTGCTACGTGGATCCCATCACCTTAGAGGAAATGAGTCCAACCGGAGTCGAATGGTACAAGCAGACACATCCTATTTGCTGAATAAATGAAACCAATGAAACACACCACAGTCACACCTACAATAAATAAAAGAATTTACAGTCTAATTACCTAACCTACCAAAACCAAAACTTTTTAAATACTTTTTTTAGTCAATTCAAAAATACTGTGAGGTTGTAACGTTGTATGTAATGCAAGAAATGTTATAAATGAAATGTAGATTGAAATGAGAAATTGAAACGTAATGAATAAAAGTAATTATAATTTAAAACATATTTTTTAGTAGTAATATTGCGATAATTTCTTTTTAATGCGTTGCAGCACTCGGGTTATTAAACAACAATTTGTTACATAATCGCCATAATATCATTAAAATGTATTCTCCTTGCATATAATTTCTATAAATATTTTATACAATGCCAATGTCACATTGTCAGGTATTAAATTCGAAGCAGCTCCTTGTATTTCGAGAGAAATGTCGTCTCATCTGACAAAGACAGATCTATGTATTCTGATTCAGAGTACATATCTTTTGAGATGGTATCCATTGCTTTCAGTGATTTTTCAACTTCTTGGGCAGACAGTTTTTCCATCAAGCTGTTCAGAGAGTCGTTTGAGCCTAAATTGGGAAGCACAGATGAAGGTTCTTGTCCGGGAGCAGATGTAGAAGGATTGCCGGCAGTTGAAGGCTCTTGTCCAACAGTTGAAGGCTCTTGTCCAGCAGTTGATGTAGAAGGATTACCGGTGGCCTGGACTCTCATACTGGCTGTAACTACTGATGTTATGAATGCATCATCATTGACTAGCTGCAGCGCCAAGTTAATGTCGTTATTGGTCCTTCGTAGAGATTCGAGTGCAAGCATATCATTAAATCCCATCTCTTTAAGATTCCGATAAAGCATTACATTTACCTATATAAAAAATAAAATAAATGAATCATTAATTTCGATTAATTTGTTAGATGAAGATGAAAAAAGTTATTGTTGTCATCACCGGCTCTCCGTTTGCACATTTGCCAAGTTTCTTCTGTAACTTTCTTCGTTGTGCATCAGAATGTTCTTGCTCTTTGATTTTTGCATCTTCCTCCCTTTTTCGAATAATCAAATCTACAGAAGCCGTTATATCTCCAAATGTAGCTCGCAAAGCCATCCTGCTTTCACCGGGTGCATATCCTGGACAAAAAGGACAAACTTATTTAGTACTCTATTTATACAAACTACATTAAAATCTAATACAAATATTTTGGGATATTGTTAAAAATAAAAATATGCCAAATGTTTTAATTTACCTACCCATGTTAATTAACTCTGCTAGCTGATCATCTTTAATTTGTAAACGAGAGATTTCTGCATCGACTTTCCTGATATAAAACTTTGACTTATCGTTTTGACCAAGATGGTAGGCTGCTATTCCCTGGAGCAAATGGAGTCGGATAAATAATGCTGTCTCTGCACCCGTGCTCCCTGTAAAACAAATTAAGATTACAAAGTTAAAATTAGATTGACTATGATAACTTAAGAGAACAAGAAATACTAATAATGCAACATTAACTTTAAAACTTTTTTAATACCTTTTAGTGCAATCACTCGTTCGAAATTTTCTCCGTAGCTCTTATGAAGTGCTTTTTCACTTTTATGCAGTCTAGTTTCAACAGCTGGAAGATCTGATATGCTTTGGAGACATAAATAGCACCATGCAATGTCCAAATTCAGCATTCCAAAGTTGTCAACCATTTCCAAGAGCTGGGACTGGCAGGTGCTATACATGTTTTCAGCTTCAAGAAGAAAGACGAGAGCTTTGGAGTAATCCTTTTGTTTCAGTGCAGCGCGACCTTTGTCGTGAAGAGCAAGTGACACAGCAATAGCTTTCTTTTCAGAATCGGGCAAGTCCAAAGCTTTACCGGTTTGATCAGCCACCTACAACAATTCCAATTAATAAAAACAAATCTTTTTTAACAGTTCACAAATAATATAATTATTAAATGATTATAATATATAAATTGTCACCGTACTTGTAATGAATACTGTCCATCGACATCTTTCCCTGCTAGATAATCTGCTGATGCTTTAATATCCTCTAGGTCTTTAAAAACGCTTTCCCCAACAGAAGCTTCGTCCCCAACTACAACTACCAATATACCACCACCATTTTTAATCCCCTGGGTGTCCAGTGTTCTTTCATCAAGAACAACTCTTCCTGATGAAATCAGTTTAATTTTTTCTTCAGGCAACTCCATTGTTTGAGCAACAGCTTCTTTCAGCTCTTTCCCAGAGATATTCAAATTAACTTGCAATTTCTGATTTTTTTGCACGTTTGAGTTTTTCAACCGGAGTGTAGCCATCCCAGTATTTTTGTAAAAGTCACGCTCTGTTAACCGTTCAATCGCGTTGCGCTGTAACGATAGAAGAGCTTCCACCACTTCAGATTCTTGAAGTTCCAAATCTGCGGCATATCGACTGGCAAGTGCCTGATAAATATTTAGGTTTAAATTATAAATATAAGGTTAAATTAAATATATAAGGTTTAATTAGTATTTAGTAGGTCCATTTAAAACATATCTATAGTTTCTTAGTCTAATGCACTCCATTTAAAGTTTTATATTTATTTTAAAGTAATTATGCACAAAAGTTCATGTTTAAATATTTTTTTATTCCAAAAACCCTTGAAACCCCGTTTAAAAACTTACCAATATCTCAGTGTCACTCACGGCGGAAGTAGAAGCATCATAGAACGGTTTTTGCCACAGTCTTACTCCTTCCGCATTTAATTTTTCTCTCAGTCGAGCTTGCAGAGCATTTTCTGCCAATGTTGTCAACGAAGGTTGAGTCTGAGATGTTGATGCATTGTGGTCCATTTTTGTTGTGCAAATACTAAAATGACAAAAAATCACACTCTCTTGTTTACATCAACATACACGACTTTAAAAATTGCAATCCACGGATGACAATTTAATTAAAATAAAGGCAATCAAGTGAAAGTGAACATACGATACGACACTGATAGCTCAAAATACCAATAATATTATTCGATAAGACCAATCTACAATTTGCAGAGAAAAGTCAATGTGCTAATAATAATGTTTACTCGGCTGTTTACATTTGATATTGCTATGGTACAACAGACTGTGAGTCGTAACCAATTTATCAAAGTGTATAAATGATAAAAGACTACGCAACGAAAAGTTGGATAGTTTTTTAAATATCTTGCAGTTTACCAATAATTTTACAAAATCAAAAATGTGGACTTTAAAAAATCGTGTCTAATGCGAAAAATATGAGAAAAAATGGACTTAAAAAAGGCGAAAAATGTGATAACAAAAATGAACTTTACCTGTATGTCGTGTCAGGTCATAGGTTGCTGATAGTTAAGTAAATATAAATAGTTGCTCTCGGGAATTAATATTATCGTATTATGCTGAAGAACATGACGAATCATTATTATTATTATGACCCAGATGAACGTCGACTGAGAATCATTTGGCGGGTGCTCCTCCACGTGTGTTTCCTACGAAATCTCCGACAAAAACTTCATTAATTATTCTTCCAGCAGGGCCTTGTGCCGAAGATATTGCCGCCTGTACAGCTGTTCGGCTCCCACCTGTTTACAAATCATCAAAACGTCTCAACTGTATGTATTTGTTTATTTTTCGTTGTCCATGAATAAAGTAAAGTAACATTAAAATTTTAATTATAAATCCTGGAGGTTTCTGGAAATTTTCACAATTCAGTCTTTCCAGCACCAGTACCCCTTTACACTATTCAACATTAAATATGTAAACCATTAATTAAAAAAATAATATCTAGCATTTCATATAATTTCTGTCGCACGTTCAACGTTTCTCATTCATCATTTCAAGTTGAAGACCATTAAGGATAAAAAATAATTCTAAAATCTGTATTTCTTTATTTCAAGGGGTCAATATTCCAGATATCGTTTGATGCAAAAATTGGAAGCGAAAAAAATAATCAAAACTTTGCCGAAGTTGGACACAATACCCGGATGTGACAATTGGACGATTTCCAACCAGCAGATGAATATTGAAAATATTATTCCATATTCACCGAGTCTCCAGGAAGCTTGTATCTGGAGGACCGTGTAGCAGTCGGATCAAAATCCATGGCCGATGGTCCCCTCTTCATATATCTTGCCATTTTCGGTAATCTTTTTTGTTGCGTTGATTTTTAATTTTCACAAACCGGAAGCTGCGGTTTGGGTGTTGGTGGCGTGGTTGAGAGATAATGACACTGCGTGACAACAAAGACCATCATGGTCAATGTTAAGGTAGGAAGGTTGACTATTGGTTGGATTGGAGCGCATAGCTTTGTAACGTTGTAAATAGCAAAGTACGTAATCAGACCATTTGACTGAATACGCACGGGACGGTGGTAGGTTCTGTCGGTAATACCATAATAATTTTGTTCTCATCATCTCTTCCTGATCATCCTCCACACTTGACTCTGACTGGAGTCTTGAGTCTACTATATCATTATAATCCCACACTCTCCAGAGTCTCCACCTCCAGTTCCAGGAACATTCACAAAACATCATACACTTCACATCATACACTTCACATTATACACTTCACATCCACAAGAACACCAGTCAATCAACACTCAACTCAACAGTTTCCTGCCAATCTTTTAGAGTATATCATAATAATGTAATTTAATACGTAAAGTACACACACACACATAATACATGCATATATGACATTAAATATATTTATTACATATATGTACATATACATAATTATATCTTTGCTACTGCTATTCTCTCACGTAGATTAATTTGTCGAACAGTTCAAGTCCATAATGATATAATGATGTGTTGCTGAAAGTAATGTAAGAGGATCTAATTTTTTCTTAATTGCAGTTGTTGTTTATTATGTAAATTATCACGTCATTATGAATTAGCCATGGTGTGTATGTTGATTTTGTTGATGTTGTTTACAAATTACTACAAATCTTTTGTGTTTATCATTTTCAGAGAGCTGAGAGCTGATAGAGAATCTCGGTGTTTATTTGCGGGTTATTTTGCTGTAGAGACTGAATTCTGGTGTTTCCTTCCGTTTTGCTAAAGTTTTGGAGTGTTGACTCTGAGTTCCGTCCGTCCGTCTTCTGAATGTTCAAATCCGAGCCAGTCAATCAACAAGTATTTTTCTTGAACACAATCCAGTATAGGAGACTGTGGGCTGTAAATATATTATACCAATTGAGATTTGACCGAGCCAATTGACCTAGTCAGCAACTATTAATTCCGTCCGTTTTTAAAGGGTGAGTTGTTCTTTAAATATAATGTTTTCGAGTTTTGATATGACATTTGCAAAATTCCAGAGTTACAATTAAACTGGCAGGGCAGGAGAGTTTGAGGCCCTCAGCGCCAGTCATATGGGCGATACGCCGCAGGATTGCACGTAAATTGTCAATTCTTTACTACTAGCTTCTTTTTGTGCTCAAAACATATAATATAACTGTGAAATGATTACAAAATTTTTATAAGCTGGTTTTACGCTTCATTGGCTTTAATTGTGCCCTCGTGTGGATTTGACAATTTTTATGCAAAAAATTTTAACAAGATTTTCCGACAAGACAAAATTCTAACTAGATCGATTGATCGATGAGCACTATGCAAGGGATTTAACTTTTTATAACATCTTTGTCTATCTATATTATTCGATGGTACAATAGTATTTATATGTTCGCTTTTACTGTTAGTATCTTGGTGAATTGGTTCTGTCCTTCTGTCAAAAAACATTTATCCTTTTTTGCTAATAGTTAGATGTGATGTATTTTAGTCTTCTAGTTGTGTGTTTTATATCGAATTTTAAAAGTGAGAACCCTTTTTAGGAGTCTGAAGATACATGATGCACGTCTTTTCCGTCAATAATTTACAATGAGGTATGATTTTGGAGTAAGAACCGTATTCTGTTGTTTAGTATTGTCTAGTCTAGTCTAATGTAATTTGTAAATGGATATTGTAAAAATATTAAATAACAATAATGTAATATAGCTGAGTATCTTTCTATATTTTTATATTGTTATCTTGTTTTGGCGTGTCGAATCGAATGTACCAATTTGATTATTTTGTACTTGTATGAACTGTTCTTGCAATGTAATAATACTTATATCCCAAAAAGTAATCGATTATGCTTAAAGTGATGCTCACACGCAATCTACAGAAGACGTTCTCGGGTTCAGGAAAGCGAGTAAACTTTCTCTTGTTCATTTGAAGGTTTGCCACTGAGGGAAATGGAAACAGTGGATAATGCGGAGGGCTTTAATCATTACGATACACAATGTGCAACCATTGAGGCCTGGCTCGATGAACATCCAGAGTTTTCCAGTGACTATTTCATAAGGTTAAATAAATATTTCACTTTTCAAAATACATTTTTCATGATTCAACAATATAAGCTAAAAAGCGTTTTACAAATTTTATTGCAGAAAAGCCCCTCGTGATCTTATAGACATGTGGCTTGTCAGTCATTCAGTAACACAGCCTGGTCCAACGACAATCATTCAACCTCCTGACACGGTGAGTACATATTCTCATTTTACTTGTAATTATTAAATCTTTTATGAGCTCGTTAAATCATGTTCATTTTGTCAAACAGGGTAGTAGTAAAAGTAGTGGAAATTCAGGAGCAACGACGCCGGTACGAAAGATCTCTGCACAAGAATTCGGAGGACTAATAAAGCCTATGGTGACGATTTACGATGGAACGCCTACTTTTCTTAGTCCTCCGGCGAATTCACATGACTCTAGGAATTCGTTGTCGTACCGAAAGTCAAGGGAAGAATTACAGGTATATTATACAAAAAAAACAACAAGTCGATAAATCTGTTTAAAAAAATATAAAGTTTAACAATAACATTTTTTTTAAATTGTTGAAATGAATTGCAGTCATTGGACGAAAAGGAGTTATTATTTGAATTAGCAAAAGACATTTGCGATGAATTGGAAACAAGAACGTTGGCTCACAAAATTTTACAGCACGTTTCAATTATAACGGCCGCCGATAGGGCTTCCTTATTTCTCGTTCAAGTAGTTTCATTATTTATTATGGGCTCATAATATAAAAGCTGTTTTTTGTGTTAATATATAAAAAATATTATTATTTCCCAGGGCAAAAAAGGAACAAAGTGTGGTCATCTGGTCTCGACACTTTTCGATGTCTGCTCTCAAAGTACATTAGCAGACATGGAGAATAAAGAAGAAATTCGTGTGCCATGGGGTTCGGGAATCGTTGGATTCGTTGCAGACAGTGGTCAGTCTGTGAACATTCCAGATGCTTATCAGGTTCATAAAAAATTTACTCAACTTTGTTATTTTCTCTGCTATCTTACAACAATATAAAGTTCAGGAAGGAAAACTGTTATTGAATGCAATTCTTAGGATTCTCGATTCAACCAAGACATTGATGCTAAAACGGGTTACAAAACTAAGTCCCTTCTATGCATGCCGATTAAAGATAAACGGGGTGAAGTTCTCGGAGTTGCGCAGGTTATCTTTTTTTCGCAAACTTTTTTTTTTGTAAACTATTGACGTGCTACAACTTAATTACGGAGATAAACAAAATCAATCAACTAAAACGTTCCTTGCTCTCATTTCATTACTTTTGAAACGCACCAAGTTAACGTGATTAGTTCGTTTATCATGCTTTGATTGAGTTGAGATTATCACAAGTTTACTTTGTTTTATCATGCAACGAATTTCTATGTACTACCAGGTAATCAACAAAAGAGATGGCCTATGCTTTACCAGACGAGACGAACAAGTTTTCTCAAACTATCTGCAATTTTGTGGAATTGGATTGGGCAATGCTCAACTGTTCCAGCAAAGTCGTTTGGAAGTCAAGAGAAATCAGGTAAAACAATATTGCTTTGTTTTCATTCTATACCATCCATTCTATCTTCCATGTTTGTCCTAGCCAGAGATCAATAAATAATTAATTTTCATATATACTTTGGAATCAGTTTGTGTGTGTATGGGCAGAGTCAATTCTGTTTCGCTTTGGGACTTGAGTTGAGACTGTGTTATGATTTTATGATATAATATGACGAGTGTTATAATTTAATAATGCTAATTTTTATTAAACATGCGATCAGGTTCTACTGGATTTGGCCCGTATGATATTCGAGGAGCAGAGTACAATTGAACATATGGTTTATCGCATTCTCACTCACACCCTTTCCCTCATGCAGTGCCAAAGGGCGCAGGTAAACTGAGTATTATTATAACAGACAATATTATAAATCTAAATCCGCATGTGAGGTAGCATATTGTGGCGTGACAGTAATCGATTGAATAATTCATTACTCTCCTGGGTAGAGTCGTTTTCGGGAGAGTTGATTTATTGCATGATGTCTACGGTCCACTGTAGTAATTGGTTATGTGTGTTTCTGGCAGGTCCTCCTAGTCCACGAAGCCTCAAAGGGGACCTTTAGCCGTGTTTTCGACTTGGACTCGTCCGACTTGAGTGACGAGGACGCAGATTCTCGCAGTAGTCCTTTCGAAGGAAGATTCCCTATAAATATAGGAATTACTGGATATGTAGCTACGACAGGAGAGGTATGGCCAATCTAATGTGATGTAAATTGTAAATGGAAAACTAATCTACTTAAACTCTGTGGTTGTGGTAATAGCGAGAGAGATATTGATTTGTTTATCGCAACTATATTATAGAAAATGCATGTGTTATTTATAAAGTTATTTTGTGTATTTAGATACTGAATATCTCTAATGCGTATGAAGATAGTCGCTTCGACCCGCTGGTCGATAGAAATTCAGATTTTACCCACAATAATATTCTCTGTATGCCCGTCAAAAATGCTAATGGCTACATCATCGGTGTCATACAGGTAAAATGAAATACATGTCTTTTTAATAAAGACTACCTTGATGTACGTTAAGAGGCAATTGTTTCTTACCCTCTACAATTCCTCTCTGTACGCTAGTTTTGTTTTAATACAATAGTTCGTGTTGTGATGTTTAAGAGCTTTATTTAATTTAAATTATATTTTGATTTCTTATGGTAATTTTTTGTTTCTTATCAGTTGACGAATAAATTCGATGGCACGGTTTTTTCAACTTCCGATGAAAATTTTGTGGAAGCGTTTGCCATATTTTGTGGAATGGGAATCTATAACACAAGAATGTACGGGATCTTTATGTTACATTTATTGAGTTATTAAATTAATTTGATGGCTTTGATAGAAATAGACCGGTTTTATTTTATTGTACACATAGGTATGAGAAAGCAATAACGGCGATGGCGAAGCAAAGAGTCACCCTGGAGGTTCTAAGTTACCATGCTACAGCTCCTGCAGAGGAGGCTGAATGGCTAAAAGTTAGCGTTCGTTATTGTTAATATTCTTTTAATGTTGCCTCAGCTTTGCCAGGTTATTTTTATATATATTATATATATTTTTGCATTATATAGCAAGCAATTATACCATCAGCGCAACATTACAAACTGCACGCATTCGATTTCGACGACAATCTCATGACTGACGAGGACACTTGCAAAGTAATTGATATTATTACAACACAAAGTAATATGATAACACTTTAACGATAATGGATGACAGAGTTAGTTGCAAAATCAATTTGCGTAATGTTTTGTTTCAGGCTACTCTGAGAATGTTTATGGATCTTGACCTCGTAAAGCGTTTCCACATTGAATATGATGTTCTGTGTCGATGGCTTCTCTCTGTCAAGAAAAATTACCGTAAAGTCATCTATCACAACTGGAGACATGCTTTCAACGTGGCACAGATGATGTTTTCCATTCTCACTGTAATTTTAATCATACATTACTATCTTGCCTCATTAATGCCAGTTTTGCTGATTGCGTGAGGTATGGTAAAGAAGTAAATGTGTTTTATTTGCATGTATATAGTCTACAAAGTATTGGCAAGTGTTGGGAGATTTAGAATGTCTTGGTCTTCTCATTGCTACCATTTCACATGACCTGGATCATCGCGGAACAAACAATTCATTTCAAATCAAGTAATTCAATATGAAATTACTGAAAGTAATATATTTACAATTTCAAGTTTGTGTTACCGTGATCAAGTTTGCAATCCTTTCAATAATGTATTCAATTTTCAGAGCTTCGTCAGCTTTAGCCCAGCTATACTCTACATCCACAATGGAAAGGCATCATTTTGATCAGTGTCTAATGATACTTAATAGTCAGGTACATTATGTGGGAATACATGTTTTGCATTTGTACTATTTTGGCGTTTCATGTTGTTCAAGATTCATGGGTAACGCTTCTAGTTGTTTAATGACTTTGGAATGAAATAAAGTGTTCATTATAATCTACACAGGGCAATCAAATTTTGTCGCATTTGTCCCCCGACGAGTATTCACGAGTGATAAAAGTTCTCGAAGATGCCATTTTGGCCACCGATCTCGCAGTCTACTTTAGGTAATAAATGATCAATCAACTTATTACACCTGATGGAATACTATTATAATATTAATTATGATGACAAATACTGACATGAAGAATCGAGCCGGACTTGTAAAATCAGGATAGATAATCGCTGTCCCGACTGATGAATTATGTAGTTGGTTGTGTGGTTGCTAGATTTGTCTCCGAGATTTGTATTAGTTCGTGTCGCTCTTCAACATGAGTGCTCAAGTTTTCAAACTGACTTATCTCAATTTTTATGCTTCTTATAATGCATTAGCATAACAATGTAAATGTCTATAATATTACTAGTTGCTAGCTAATTATTTTGTTGTATTTGAATAGAAATCGTGGAGCGTTCATGGAGCTGGTTGAGTCACAATCATACAATTGGAGTCGGGACGATCATCGTGATTTGCTAAGGGGAATGTTGATGACCGCATGTGACCTTGCTGCCATTACCAAGCCATGGGATGTTGAGAAACGGGTGAGTTTCTTGTTTCATGGTCGTTGTGGGTTGCAAGCAAGATTTGCATTGAATCATTTACGATAATTACAAGGTGGTGTGGTTTTGAATAGGTGGCTGAACTTGTAGCGAGTGAGTTTTTCGAACAGGGAGATATGGAGCGAGAGGAACTCAATATAATTCCGATAGTATGTTGCGCACATCTTTTCAAACTTAATATTCATAATTATGAAATGTTTCAATGCAAAATTCAAATTCTGTTTGGTTTGCTTAGGATATGATGAATCGAGAAAAGAAGGATCAATTACCTAGGATGCAAGTCGCCTTCATTGATTCCATATGTCAGCCTGTATACGAGGTCTGTATTTAAAACACGTTAATAATAATACACAACATGTAAATGACTTTAAACTGAATTTAAATATGTATTGTACATTCGCGTTGTTATCTCTGCTGAACTAAGAAACTGAAATGGTAATTTTTCAGGCATTTGCTACGCTACAGCCAAAATTAGAGCCCCTGCTTACGGGAGTGAAGGTCAATCGCCAACACTGGATGGAGATAATCGCCTCCCAAGAGCAATGAGAGAGCAAAGAATCTATGAGATAAAAGTGTTCTATATATTTTATAATAAATGCTAATTTTTCTATTCCTTATCCCTTCGTGCCGAATACAAGTTATAAATAGGAGTGGTGAACTATGTGTCGCTGTCAGTGGGCTCTGCATTTCGCTGTCGTGCTGGTCAGTTCATCTCTATTAGAGCCTTTGCTGTTTTATTTCATTTTTTTATTCTCAAAAATGGAAAATAGTATAACATTACTATGATTTTTTTTTGAATTTTTTTGAAATAAATTAAATTAGTTTATAAAATTTTTCTAAACATTTCTAAATTTTGCTAAGCATCTCTAAATTTTGCTTAACATTTCTAAATTTTGGCTGCTTTTTGTCCTTTTTGACAGGTTTAAAAATGGAGGGGTTATTCTCATTGACGGTCTTCTCCGCTTCGTTGTTATCTACGTTGGCATATGGCGAATACGCTAGTGTTCAACCTTACCAACCTTCGTACTCTTCGTACAACCCACCGCCTTACTATGAGACGATAGAAACAAATGTTGACTACAAGGAAGCAAACCAAACTAAACGTTGCGGTATACTTCCTGTTGTTCACAGTCAATTCGGACTACAAAAAAATCGAGTCAATTTCGGTCAATATCCATGGCAGGTTCGTTTCTAACAAAATAGAATAAGTTGTTTGAATTATTTTACTTTCCTGAATTAATAAAACGATAAGAGCAAAAAGCTTTAATTAACAGTTTAATTTAATATTTGTCTGTTGTAGGTGGGAATTCTTGACGATTATTACAACTATTTGTGCGGCGGAGCTTTAATTACACCTAGACACGTCATCACATCCTCCTACTGTGTTGATAAGTATAATGAGGACAAAATCCGTGTCCGTGTTGGAGAATGGGATCTTCTCAGCGACAAGAACTATTTAGAAGTGCTCAAGAATAACGAATTGAAAGTATGCAAAAAGCACAATTACTACAATGGTGAGTGTTAATCGAAAGAAATCGATTAAAAGTAACGTTGTCGAATACTGAATAATCTCATTTTATTAAACGGGTGTTTATTTTACTGTTTTATTTTGTGTTTGCAGTTCCATACGACAGTTCATACAAGAAAAGCTATGATCAGTACGCTGCTTACTCAGTGGTGATTTTGGAACTTGAGAGAGATGTAGACTTTGACCTTCTACCTCACGTCGAACCAGTGTGTCTGCCAGAGTTCTACTATCTAACAAAAGCCTACACGGATTCATACTCTGGATATTCTTACGGCTACGGTCAACAGAACCAGGGAGCGAGCAATAGCGAGGTGAAAGTTAAAAACGAAGAGGGAGCAAACAAGGATCTTACTTGCTGGGTTGTGGGATACCAAAATTCTCCCATGGAGAAATTCGAAGTAAGACCGTTTTCCTTCTTTTGTTCACTGCGTTTTAGAATGTATCTTTAAATATACTTATCATTATTGACTATGACTCTAATAATTTTATTTTATTTTTGCAGTACCAACAACAGCAACAACAGTACAACCAACCTCAGCAATACGGCGGTTACAGTAGTTACACTCCACCCTACTACGCATCGTACGAGTATTCAAGGACCCCACGCCGAGCAAAGGTCCACAAGGTCGAGTCATACTCCTCTTATTATCCATCTGCCTCTTCATACGCACCTCAATACAAAACCGAAAATTGGGAAGCCGATTATTACTACGACGCTTGTCATGTAAGTGCTATTTTTCTCTCGTTCTTTCTAGTGGTTTTGCCAATGACAATACTGATGATACTCGCCTTGCTAAAGTTTAATTTATCTTTTGTATTTATTTACAGGCTGATGTAGGATCTCCAATTTTCTGTTTGGTGCAATCTAAATACGCAGACGAAAAAGTCAGACCGCAATACCCAGAATCTTACCCACCATCTTATCAACCACCAGCTTATACTCCTCCAGCTTACTCTCCACCAGCTTACTCTCCTCCAGCTTACTCTCCCCCTGCTTATTCACCTCCTGCTTACTCTCCACCTGCCTATTCTCCTCCAGCTTACTCTCCTCCTGCTTACTCATCGTACCCCAAGTACAAGCGGGAAGCACCCTACTACCCACAACCATATTCTCCACCATCTTATTCTCCACCAGCATATTCCCCACCAGCGTACAATCCACCTGCCTACACACCAGTATACCAGGAACCTGAGTACAAAGCACCAATCAAGGCGGCAGAGCCCCTGTGCGAAGAATCTAGACGAGCAGCATTGTTCGGCATAGTCCAGTATCCTCCCGAGTGCAGTAACAACTACAACTCCGAACCAAAGAAATTGACAGCGACGCCCATCGAAGATATTCTTCCCTGGATTCAAAGCGTCATGCGTACTCCTCCATCATGCTCTTACAACCCCTCTTATAGTTACTAAAACCATGTTTTCGTTCAGAGAGTTTTATTTTCTGTTGCAATTCGGTTATTAAAGTTGTTTTCGGAAATGCCTATTTACAAATCAGTTTCTTACATAATTTTTCTCACTTGCATTCTCATACTACTATTACATTTGTCGATTCGAAATAGAAAATACGCCAATCATACTAGTGTAGGAATATTTGCAAACTCACCTTCAGCCTAAAACGCAGTCACTTTTCAACTAAAATAATGCATTACTTTACATATATCTTTGATAATCTTGATTTTATTCTAATATTTGAAGGTTTAGCATACTCATTGTCGTCATCCTTTCTTAAAGCAGTAATTATCATAATATTTGTAAAAGTAATGGATTCTCTGATAGTGTTAGTTACAAAAGTAAGAGATTCAGAGATATCCATTTACGTATGTATAATATATATTGTACTCTGTATATTGTAACTTGGTATGACAGGTATGTAGGTAAGAATTTTATAAGTGCATGAACTGCATAATATTTAATGTTTCTGCTACTATGTACAACCATCTGACACTATACACACTACACAGCATGAGCATCAATGACCGGAAGTGAATAGCATAAAGTGAAAACAGAGATTCCAAAGTCCAAAAAGAAAGCGACCTTTATGCAGCAGAAACTTGTCTGTTCTTTTGTGTACTAGAGTGATGATGAACGAATCTCTTTTTGTACAGACAAAATATACACCATCCATATACAAGATCTAGTAGTAGATGTAGCTATTATAGCTGTGTATGATCTGTGTGTAATGTAAATGTTGCTTTAAAGCTTCATGATACATAGTTTGTATAATCACAAGAGTCAAAAGAGTATTCTGCTGTTCTATTCAAACTTCAAAGTAATATGTATACGACAAAGTCTAGAGTTTTGCCCGAGGCCAGTGGAGTACGGTGCTGCTGATGGATGTAAATGTAAAGTAACTCGATTTGCTTACGTATGTACGTTCGTTCGTTCATGTTCTTATGCACATTCGGCATAATAATATTAGGCTGTATATATTGACTCACATAGCTAGGTAGGTAAAGTACGTACAGAAGGGTTATGCTTATGTTGGTTATGTTATTTCGTTAAAATTTTGCTCTTGTATAGCAAATGTAGTGTGTAGGTACAGGAAAAATGATCATAGGCGACTGTACGTAATATAATGTGTTATTCTGTATTGGCACATGCAATAATGGTTTGCTATACATGGCGAGAAGTGGCTTTTGTATGCAAAATGCAAAGCATGATATGATTATTCGTATAATATGCTCACAAGAAGAGTCTCTGTATGTACATACACGTATGGTAGACTTTGGAGAGATTATTCTTACTTACTTATTACTTACTTATTACTATTATTATTATGTTGCATTGAGTTACGTTGCTTTACGTGTGTATAAAGAATTTTGGTTGCTTTTGCTTAGTTTTATACACCAATAATGTGTATGATAGTTTTCGCTGAGGAAAATAACGTACATGCTACATACTAGGGCTGTCTGGTTAGTTTTTGGTGTATTTTTGCTTATAAAATGTATAGAAGTACAGTTGTGGAGTTGAGTGCTCTGTATGTATTACTACTAGCACTTTAGGTTTTAGCACATAGTTGTGTGCTTGTGTTGTAGAGATATGTATGTGATATGTAGTGTAGTACTGTATGTGTTTTGTAGTATGTAGCAGTGTGGTGGATTGGATTGATATAAGAAAATGTTTGAGAGTAGTACAGTGTAGTAGTGTTGGATGGATGTAGGGATGAATGTGTAGTGGATTAGTGGAGATATGATGAAGTATGAAGGTAGGAGCAGACATTCAGACAGACAGAAAGACACAGAGAGCAGAGATGGAAATTTCAGTTGCCCATCCCTGCCCATCCACTCCAAAAGATGTTGAAACCATAGCCATCCCATC
>JAQFYB010003755.1:0-18366 GCA_034694085.1 Pogonognathellus longicornis | reverse complement strand
ATATAAAATCCGTTTGGGTCAATTTTGCACTGAGCAAGCTTATTGATCGCTTTTAAACCGGTATACTAGTCCTTAATCAATCCCAAGCTAGAAATAAGTTAGCATTTACTTCAATAAATTATTGTGTAAACGTATACAGATAATAATGGTGTAATAATAAACTTCAAAATTGTATTTTGTTGCAGAACGCAAACAGTTTAACTAAATCACCCACTACATTTTGCTACACTGTTTTTACGAAGGTCATTCGTATCTGATGATAAAACTATCAATTCAAATAGTTTGCATATAATAAATAATTTGTGACTTGCAAACCTGTGCGAAATCGATTTTGCAAATTGTAACAACAAATTATTTTACAAGATTGCAACTCTATGAGCTTTACAAACTTGTAACATAATGCAGAGCAAAATAATACGATATAGATAGGGATAAGGATTACTTGCCTAAAAACTTTCAAGATTACTCTAATGATTTCCCATGGAAAGTGTTTTCTTGATTGTAGTTCCGATCTGTCTTGCTCTTGCATTCATACCTATACACATTCCACATGGAATCAATTCAGAATTCTTGTTTCAACTTTGTATGTACATTTCAATACACTTCTATGGCCATAAGAATTTGCTTGTATTCATAATAGTATCGTCATCATTAGCATAATTTGTTATGCTTATAGTAGCTACATTTATTAGTAGCTAATCTCAAATCAAATCTCAACTTTTACATAAGAAAAGTTTTCATTGTCCCTGTATATCTGTAGTATTTATTAATGGTATAGGATAAAATTATAAGCTAGCAATGTGAATATTACACCACAACGAATTACTGAGCATTAGAGCATCACAAATCAATGATTTACTGCATGCCTTTATACAGAATTGCCAAAAAGCTTTAGATGTTATATGTACAGAGGACGATCGTAGATAAAAAGAACGCTTAAAAATATTAGTGTCCTCAATGTGTCTTTCGAAAATGTATATCTTTTGTAGTTCGATTATGTTCTCCAGGCTTCAGCCTTCAAAATCATATACATTTCTTCTATGCAGAAATCCATTTTGCAACTTTTACAAGCGTTTGTTTTTTCCACTCATACTTCTCTGCTTTCCAAAGGCCTTTAACCTTAGTAAACCTTGTGTTGAATAAACGTTGTTATAAATAGTTAAAACCCTTAAAATCAAAAAGTAAAGTATAAGGGTTGTTCACCAGAATATTCTCTTTCGATATAACTAACTTTCCATATCTCTCCATTATATTTTGAATATACTGTTGGGTGAAATCTAAGCAATCCATAATTTTGCTAAGCAACTTTCTCTCTTTCCCTTTGCAAACTTCTATGTCTCTCTATGAATCTTTACAAGGCAAATTATTCTTACCCAATTGAAATCTTATAAGAAAAACAATGTCTCTTTAAGGGTGACATGAAATTTGGACCTATTCCAGTAAAATATCGCTCATATAGCTTCCGGAAATTGATTTTTCGATTCTGTTTGTGGCTTTCACATGTTCATGTTTCTAAACATGTTTTTGGCCGAATTATAGCGAATTACTCTTTTTCATGTGTAATGACGTATACGTTGCCTCCATTCAATCTATTTTGGGGGCAGTGGTTTCCCTCATTTGGCCTTTTGGTCCAATTTTCCAATCATTACCAGTTTTTTTCTAATTCGAGGATGTCATTTAGGGGAAGCTTTTTAGCTACAGGGCTTAGCTTACATTCAGATTTTAACTGATTTCATAAATATAGAGCACTGACAGTTGATTAACATTCATATTTGGCAACTTACAGTGTTCTATGACCTGTATAGTACTTAATATACGTTTGGAAACTGTTTTCACCGTGGCCTCCACTTCCGGTCCACATTTTTTGGCCGTAATTATATTTACGATTTTCCCGAAACATGAACTAATCAAGTAATCCCTTTAATTTTGCAATGACAAAAAACGGTACCCGTTTAAATCAATCTCGCTTTACAAATCCGCCTTTTTGAGCGTTCTTTTTATCTACGATCACCCTCTGTATTATACTTCCTACACGCTTACTTTCAGTAGGTTGGAGAATTCAGAACGCTCTTTGTATTAGGTAACATTGAATTACATGTAAGATCAAATGTCATGTACACACACAATACAAATACTATTTAAGCGATGTATGTCTACGAACAAATTCCTATAAGGTTTGCCTTTATAAGTAAAGTATATATTTTACCTTCCTTCCTTACTACTGACTACCTATACATCTTTATAAAAATGAGAAAAATTATAATGTAAAGGATTACACACATGTTGCAGATAGGGCAAAGTGTTCACGAAAATTTTCATTTGATTTCATGTGTTTGTACTTGTGTTGAATCCCACAGTTTGTGTAGATGCTAGTAAAAACAAATTGTTTAGATATCTCTAATAATATATGGAACATGCTAGAAAGGTATCTGTAAGGTATCTGTGTGTATTGAAAAAATATATAAATATTCTAACAAGAAAGAAATTATTAGGAAGTAAAAGTTAGTGATTTTAAGTAGTGCTCTGTCATGTCACACTGGGATGTTAAAATTGTGGAGTTAAAGCTGTGTTGGTGTATGATGTAAATAAGTAGCTAAGGTCTAATAGTAATTTTATTATATGCTAATGTCTTGGCACACTCTGTTTAGTAACACAAAGACAGGTGGTTCTTTAATTATTACGCACTGGTCTGAGGAAGGTGAACGACAATTTTTATGAGTCACATAATATACTGTGCAATCAAGGAAGGAAGTAGTTATTTGTGCAACTTTTTATGGAGACTTATTGCTAGGTACTCCAGCAGTGCCTATACACATTACACATACGTTTTAATGACTATTCACTAGTTAATATGATAGATATAAACCACGCAATGCAATAACAGAGTTGAATGCTTAATAAGATTAAAGATTTTATAATGTAGCGTTCTTTGTGGTTGTATTGATATTATAAAGCATCAACATAATTGCGTTTGTGATTATTCCTTAGTTGTTCAGAATATTTAATTATATAATAGCAAGTATAAAAATATTATTATAATATTTTCACTAGTTTTGCTTTAAATTGGTAACATTGTATGCTTCTGCTAAATGGTATGCGCGCTGGCTGGTAGTTCCCATAAAATTAATTCATGACATTTAGTGGATGTTATAATAACTACCAACTATACAACATGTTATAATATTATAATAATTTTATCATGTTGTAGATTTAGTTTAGATTGGACTTTTGAAGTTTTACCTGTGTGTCCTTGTACGAACACACGTCATAAAACCGCCAGTAGTTGTACGTATTAATAATTGCCACTTATGCTAAAGTTAATGACGTAAGCAGCATTTAGACCCTTCCTAATCATATCATTTTCAAATCATTTTCAAGAAAAAGGGGAGTTGAACCCAGTCCAACTCTTGGGATTGGGATCGTGAAAAAAATGATTAAAATGATCAGTTGTCATAGGCGATACAGCAAATTGATTTGAAGATGATATGATTAGAAACCTTATTTCTTTCTCCAGGTTTTTGTTGAATTGAATTTCTAACCTGTCAACAGGTTGTAATAATTCCTCCATTTACTATTCTCTGCTTTAGCAAAACTATTGCAAGTGTTATTACTGAAATACTGGAATTCTTAACTTCGATTTCAAAATGTCCAGCATAAATAAAGATACTGAACAATTAACTTCCAGTCAAGATTTGGAAGAAGATAAACCGTTGGATTTACAACAGAATGGGAATTTAGACACCAACAATCGTGATGACAGGATTTCTGAAATTAAACTGGAAGAGAAATTGAATGAGATCATTAGCGTTGCTGACTTGATCGAGCATGAAAATGCGTTAGAAAACGATCTGGTATTTTTCAATACTTGTTGATATTTGCACCTATCTTAGGCAGGCACGTATCAAGGGATGTACTGGGTGTACGTGCACCCCAGAATAAATTACTATGGACATAAAAGTGTAAAAAATCGGAAAATTTAATGCGTTACACGCGAATTTAATGCATTTTAGTGAAGCTTGCACCTTTAACTCCATTTTTTAAAGCAGACCCATTTATATCTCAGATTGAGATTTCGCCCCCCCCCAGTAATCGATCTTTGTATAAATCTTGCCGTGCACCCTGATCTTAGGGATGACAGTATTTAAATTGAATTTATCTTACTGTGGAAAAATCATACATAAAATTGGTTTTATTGTTTCTTACAAACAGGTGCTGGAGTGCTTATTCAAATTTTTAAGCATAAGGGATCTCAAATTGCTACGACTAGTCTGTTGGAATTTGAATTTAGCAATTGATCCTATTCTGAAAAACAGAGTTACAATAGTATTTCTTGATTATTATGATGATGATTGGGTTATTCATCGCAAATTCATTAATGCATTCATTAAATGCTTCAAGGATAATTCTCTGAGTCAACCTTTCGTTTCATACAAATTTTATGGACAAGACTTTCCCGAAGCAAAGGTTTTTTTTGAAAACTTTGGCAAAAATATCAAATACTTAGAGCTGGATCATGAGGGAGGGGGATGTATCAATAGTTATTTTAGAAAATTTGATTTCACACCCTGGATTGATATCTCAATTCTGAGGAAGCTACACTTACGAAATAGTTCATTAGATATATTGAGATTTTCATTGTCAAAATTTCGTTCTGTTGAAGACATACTTATTAGAGCTTATTACATTGACATTGAGGAACTGGATGGAAATCGAATTAGCCCTGTGTACTTAAGCTTGGAAAGTGTGATGTTTTGTGAAGGAAAAAAAGACTTAAAACATCTATGTGTGAATCAAATTTTTGATTTTGGCAAAATACAACAGATGTCAATTGAAAATTATAAGTCAGAATTCTGGAAGACACATACTAACCTCACGTTGAATATGTCCTCTGACAAGGTAGTTGCTGAAAAGGTCTTACTACATTCAATGACACTGAAGAATCTAAAAGAATGTGCCTGGATTGTGGACAATTTTATTATTGTCAGACCCCAATCAGACTTTTTGGAGAAAAATCGAATGCAAATTAAAAGATTTACATACAAACAAAAAACATCCGATGTAGCCCAGTTGAGTGATCAACCTTGAGTACCAAGTGCCTAAAAAGAAAGTACAATTTATATACACTTTGCATTTTGCATTGCATTGCATTGACTAAAAAAATCACTCAACTATTGAGCAAAGTACACACAGAAGTTAAAAATTCAGGGATACTAATGAATTGCTATTTTTGCTCTCGTCAACTGCCTCCATCGATTCGAAATGGAATCGAAACTCAACCTCTTGTAAATCAGGGGCAATAGTTGACTGGCATAGACGTAGCCAGGATTTGGTTTCCGGGGGGGGGGGGCGAACTCAAAACATGAGATATATATGTGCTTTATATATACAAAGAATATGGAAAAGAAGGACGATTGTTTTTGTTTTCATACTTTTCCATATTCTTTGCAGTACGAATAAGAACACCACTTTTGTACTCAGTACTTGAGCAATCGGTACTCAAGTTTGATCAAAAACGTCCAAACTTTCTTAGTGTGCATTATGGACTTGCTAACACTCTGGACTTACGTTGCTTGCCCGAAACAATTGAAATCCTGGATATTGAAAGTACTGAAGTTTATAAAATCATTTGTACACAACCAACACAATTGCCAAAAGTCAGACGCTTGGTTTATGAATTTTCTGAAAGTTGGATGATATCCTGTTTACCGAATTTGTTGGCATCATGTGTCAATTTAGTTGAATTGGCCTTGAAAGGCGAAGGAAGTTGGAATGTGGAGCAGATTCCACCAAGCGTATCCAAGATGTGGTTAGTACCTTACAAATACAGCAATTACGAGTCCAAGGAAATAATTGGCAACGGAAAATTTAATTTGCAAAAATTGATTTTGCAAGACTATACTACAGATGAAATTAAACAAGTATTATCCAAATTGCAGTCGACTGAATTGGTTTTGTATATGTATGGGCTGTACGATTTACCTGTAATTCTGAATTTCATATTGGAAAACAATAGTGATGTTTTCAAGAAAATTGTCGTGGGTGAGTTTTTTCAGTCAATAGGAGAAAATTTCGATGGTTCAATATCAATTGATTTTGTTGACCCGAGTGCAAAGTTTTATTCATTCGAAGATCGGTACAGAACTGCAGTACCATTAACATCTGAACAATTTAAAGATTTCATTACTTTGTAAATCTCTAACATTTTAGATTACCTTAAACTATTTATACACCTTTAAATACCATTAGGTGAGAAAATAATTTGGTCATGAAAGATTCGCCGTACATTTTTTCATTGCTTTGTAAATCTCTAACATTTTAGATTGCCCCAAACTTTATAATGATAATTACGGATAAATACCTACTATTAAATTGTCATCGAAGATTTGCTGTACATTCGACTACTATATCCTAAATATCACGATGTATGTATGTGTAAAATGTTTTTACGATTTAATATTAAATATTATCTTCTCTGCATATTGAAATGTAAATGAATTTTATAACAAAGACATGCCCATATTATTACACCATTTTCATTAAGCGCTTTATTTTCCGAGCGGTCGAGTCGTGATTACTCGTGAGATTACATTTTTAGTAATTATCTGTAGTGGGAGGAAGGGGTTATTTTATTGACGATGACGATCAGGATATATTTGAAATAGCTAATGCTCTAAATTCAGTTCTTAATCATAACAAACAAAATGAATACGACACATTGTAAAGCTTCTGTTATTTTATATAAGATTCCTTTCGCTAACTATTTCGAATCATGGGATTTGTAGTTAGGTATATATCATACCACTTTGTATGTAATTACCTACCGTAATTAGTAATTATATGTAGTTATATATGTCAACAAGGCCGTATCCAGGATTTGGTTTCGGGAGGGCAGCAAGGTAAAAATGTTTTTATAAATGAAAATTTTCTCGCGAATTGAGCCAAAATCAACCTAAACTGTATAAAATTCGCGAAAAATTTCGCGATATAGGGCACTTCGTGCCTTAAATAACATGTACTGTTATAAATTATAACCATACATTATAAAATATTTTACCAATACACACTCACCCATTACTACAACATTTACAAAATATATTAATAACGAACCCTGCAAGGAAAACACATTGAGGAGACATACACAGAAATAAAATTATACGAGAGATTTGTATTAAATCCCTGCTCGTAGCACAGCAAAGACACTACATTGTACATAGTGAAAGCAAAGCAAAGGCAAACAAACCCACACTTAAATTAAAAACGGTAAAGGATCCTAAACCCAGTTACTAGTAATATATCAACCCACACAATCTACTTCCATCCATGTGTATTACTCTAGTAGTACTCTCTACATTGTAATTACTGAGGCTGCTGCGGCTGTAAGTAGTCCAGAGAAGGTTTGGTGTGTACTGCTGGAAATTACATTGATAAGAAAATGACATTCATTTCATTGCGACTGGAAATCAAATAGGAAATTAAACGTATTACAGCAACGAGATTTCATCTTCTCTTTGTCTGTCGGTCGGTCACACACAAAATGCGAATGTTCTGCCTCCAGACAGCACACGATTGGCTCCACGTTGTTGTTTTCGACATCTAGCAAATGTGGTTTCCCTGTTGCGCTCACAAACCCCAGTTGTAAATAACATTATAGATCTCTGTATCTGGAGTCTGTTTTCAAAAACATCTATATCAACATAGAAAGAGATTGCAAGGAATTAAATGAGTATATATGGACGTTGTTAGTGCGGGAGAGTAGTAAAATGGCAAATCCTTTCTAGTAGAATTCAATTCAAGCAATTTTGCTGTGAGCCATTTTCTAAAACACATACACAAACATGTAGAGTGTGGGTTTCTCTCGAAGAAAAATGAATTTCTGTGTCTCCCTGCTTGCTTTCCGTGTACAGTAAAGTAAGTATAAGCTTCACTTGCCTTGCATTGCATAAGCAGAAAGAGAGAGAGAAAGCTAAGCCAAAACAAATATTTTTAAGCCTTAAGCAACACACATGCAAGATACATTATTTAGAAAGAGTCTTATAAATTGTAGTTGTATAGTTTGTAGTAGTAAAAATACTTATCTAACTTTATATAATGCAAAAGTCTACTAGGTAAGTGTATTTATTTATTCAGATGTTTGGAGTACAATTCTCAAGGGGATTTAGGTCTATATAGCTTAATATTTTATTTATGTATACACAACTTAACATGTTATGCATCGTAATACTCTTATTATTGCGTTATTGTTATTAAATTGACCATGTGGGCAAACAAAAGATAAAAAAACAAGATATGAAGGATAAATACCTAGGTGTGTATTTACAATAGCTTAAATTCTTAAGATCAGTAAACCGTGTTGGGGCAGGAGAGTAGATATTTGCAAACGGGTTAATTGAATCCAATTTAAGTTCTGTTAAAAAAATTAGCCCTTTCCTCAATGTGTTTAAACAGCTCTCTATGTAATGATTTTGCCTTTCCTACGTTACAGTGTAAAATAGCGATTTTAAAGTAGACACATATAGGCAAGGCCGTATACAGAGAGGCAAATGGACAATCTTGCCCCCTTCCAAATCCCAAAATGAAATTATTTTGAAGATAGAAATCGGGATTATTAAAAATACATTCTTCCTTATTGTTAGTTAATACAACGTTTGCATAGTGCATAGTTGTTGTCCATTCAAATTCTGAATAATCGTTTATGTCAGCGTAAAAATATTTAAACTGGATTTTTAAAACATTCTTTCAATTTTTAACAATTTTATTACATGTACCTATTATTAATACTTAATTACTTAATATCACTACCACCACCATATTTATTGTGTTTATGGTAGTGATCAGTGATCACTCTTAAATAATCATCTCACTATAATTTAAATTCTTTTGAAAAGTCGACGTTTCTAATCTGCTTCCAGAACTGAATACGGACTCTGGTCCAATCCCTGTGATTTCTCCTATTTCAACTGCAGACCCTGGCCCACATTCCGAATTATTCTTCCATTCCATTTCCATCAACTCTTTGTTTGCAGAAACCTTTAGATTTACATCAGTAACTTTCGTTTCTTTTCATCATTTCTTATAATCATTCAGTTTTTTTACATTCAAATGTTTCCAAGAACGTTGAATATAATTTCAGAATTTCACAGTGCGTGCATTAATATTTCATTTTTTAGTAGGAAATAATTAGTAGGTAGTCGATAATTTCTAAACTTAATGTGAACCCACGTATGGAAATACGGTAGCTTATACTACAATAAATATAACATGCAACATACTACAAGTGAAATTCAAATTTAGAGAAGTCAACTTTTCTTGTTTGTTTCCAATACTCAATACAGCTTTGTGGCCATAGAGTTGTGATTCGACCTCGTGCGTCCATATACCAAGAACCACACTCAGTAGTTCCCCAAACAGTTTCCTTCATTTGCGTCTTCAATTTTTCCATAAACTCTTCCTCTGCAGATTCCTTGATAGCAACAACGCGAGCATTTCTTTGCCTCATTTCTTTGATCACACTCATAATAAAATTGGTTTGACATTCGATTTGAAATATAGCTGTATTGTGTCCAAGCCCCTGTAGAAAAATTAAATGCCATGTCATTCAAAGGAAAATTATTAATTATATCTCCCATTTAAAGCAACCAATATGGGTTTATTTTATACAATGATTTCCCTTATAATTTTTTCTTACTGTGTTTGGTCCCAAGATAACGAAAAGGTTGGGAGCGAAGCTGCCAACAATCCCATAGTATGACTTAGGCCCATATTTTTTCCAAGACTTTAGAACGTCTTCCCCGTTTTTTGCGACAATTTTCATGGGTGCAAAATAGTCTTGCACCCGGTATCCAGTAGCAAGAATTAAAACCTTGATTTAAAAAAATTATAATTCTTAAATCAGTTACATTCTTATTTGGTACACCGTAATTGGTAAAAATCTTAATGTTTATTTGTTGAAAAATTAATTACATCGATTTCTTCTGAGTGGCCATCCTTAGTGTGAATAGTTTTTCCGACAACTTTATCAATGTGTGCCGTATGAAGTGTTACATTAGGAAGAATCATTGCTGGGTAGTATTGTTCTGATGGCAAAATACGTTTACACCCTAATGTGTAGGATGGGGTTAAATCTTTCCACAATTTTCGATTGTCCGGAATTTGTTTTCTTCTCCAACGTCTCGATTCTTTAACAGCTATGAAAGTATCAAATTTTCAATAATTATAATTGAATAATTCCAATATTAATTTTATAAAAGGATCAATATGCAAACTAATTAAAACTAACCTAATTTGTGTATAAGCGACTTCGGTTTGAATACAGGAAACGTAATTAATTCACGATAAACAAAGTTAAAGCATCTCACTAGCCACATTATTATTGGAAAATATGAGAAAAGTGTTTTGATGAAATCTGGATATCGATATTGGTTTCTGGGCATGACATATGCGGGTTTTCTTTGATAAGAATGCAATTCTTTAACATTTTTAACAATATTAGGAATTATTTGAATGGCAGAAGCTCCGCTTCCAATTACAGCTACTTTTTTATTTTCCAGATTTATTCCATGATTCCATTGACCAGTATGAACGATTGTACCTTCAAAAGCACGGAATTTGTCTGGAATATTAGGAACACGTAAACCTCCGCAACACATAATCCTGCGCGACAAAATTACAACAGTAAAAAAATATTTTTTAATTTTAAATGACAATACCTAATTTTTATAACACATTTACATGATATCAAATAGGATCTCTTTTTCGATGGCATTTTTGGAATTCTTGTCCACAACCATCGCACTCCATTGAGAGCAATGTTCGTCCCAAGTCAATTTCTTCACAATCGTGTTGAATTTTATGTGGGAATAAATGTTATGCTTTTCCGCAACGGATTTTAAGTAATTCCATATTTCTTGCTGAGATGAATAATTCTGTGACCAATCTGTATGATATTTACGGGAAAATTAAATCAAATGGTCAATTTGAAAATGTGAATGTGTCAATTCTACAAAGATGTGTATTGTTTTGAAAGATTTCGTTTGTATTAGTAAATTGTTTACTATTATATAAACTGTAACAAATTACTTGGGTTTCGTTCAAATGAATAGCTGTATAAATGGCTTTCTACATCGCATGCACATCCTGGGTAAGTGCTAGTAAGCCAAGTTCCTCCTACATCCTCATTCTGTTCAAAAATTGTAAAATAATCTAATCCCAATTGCTTTTGTAATTGAATTCCAGCACAAATCCCAGAAACCCTGTAAAAATTGGATAGAAAACAATTATTTGATGCCTATTATACTAATCCACATTTAATACCTACTTATACAAAAAGCTTCATTTACCCCGCTCCGACAATTCCAATATTCGGTTTTCTGTTCGAATAATATTTACTTTCAGCCATAGTTAAAATATTGTTGTTACTTTGAAATTTAAAATGCACAAACTAATAATTTCTAGAAGCAGACTAACAGACTACGAATACATCTTAAAGTTGTGTTGAAGCATACAGATTGCGTAATGTTCTGAGAACTTATGAACAATCTGTGGTACAATGTATGTATAAAAATTCATACAAGTACATTATAACCTCTACTTATAATGCACTTTTGCTATAATACTACTATAATAACTTAATAGCTATAATCGAGTCAATGGGAAAAACGGAGTACCTAACAATAATTTTATCCAACGCTACATTTTATTGTGTATTTAATAAGTAATACATAGCACAAGGCCGTATCCAGGATTTGGTTTCGGGGAGCACCAAGGCACAATAAATGCTATTATAAGCATTATTGAGTTCAATTGAGCCAAAATCAACCTAAAAAGTATATAATTCGCTCGTAGCGCGAAAAATTTCGCGATTTATTTAGGGCACAAAATTTTCCTAATTAAGCTCTTCTTTTTTGAGATTTCGGGGAGGGGGTGCAAGTGCCCTAGTGCCATGCCGCTGGATACAACCTTGACATTGCATAATAACATGACAGGATAAAACAAATATTATTTTCATGACTGGGAATTGTTCATCTAGTACTTACATGATTTAAAAATGAACAAAAAAAACGAATAATTGGTTTAGAAACTAGCATGTAACTGCTTTTATACTATTTGAATAAACTCTCTTTACTTTATAAATAATACATTTCAGATTCTATGAAATGAAAGGAATGAATAATGAATTAGCACCTATATGTATTTTATAACATCCCTTTACTAACTATAATATTATCGTAGTAGTACTTATAAGAATATGGCTGGAAAGCAAGGCTTGATAAAAAGTGAAAAAAGTAGAATCTAAATTATGCAAAAAAATGATTAATTGCGGAATCTTTTCTCATGCCATTGAAAAGGATTACGGAATGGAAACTTATGCAATGCAAACAATGCAAAGTGGGTTACTGTATCATTTAATGATCGGTTTTATCTTGGGTAGGGTACTCTGAATCTACTGAATTTCCTTTAGTATAAGGGAAACTCTGAAACTACAATACAACAATCACATTTCAATTTTCAATGAAAAATATATTTAAAGAATTTAAATACCCATCTTTGTGTAGGTAGATACTTTAAATTGACTTAAGGGCTTATATTTTTTAAAGATTTCACACATATATTATATTTAATCTGAGATTATGAAACATTAAATTCATTCCACAATCCTGCAAGCAAACTTTGTGAAGTTGTGGTTTATTAGTAGCTTTGAATTATGTAAAGTGCAATAATATTTTATGCGTTTACATGATTTGCTAGTAGCATTTCTTGCCACTCATATGTGTGCATGCAGAGTGGAGGTGAAATATAAGTAGTAGTACAATCGAACGGAAATTCTGAAAAAGTAAAGAACTATTATGGATTATTTGTGTTCTGCACTACTTTGTAGTGTGCCACTGTTCCATTTGACTGTGAACACATCCATCTCAATCTCCATCTCATTTTATTATTATGCATCACCAACTTGCCCTTTACTTTACTCTATACTCTACTCACTTGCATTGCATTCTGTAGTACATATATATGTAGTACCTCATATAGACATCGTTCAAACAGTTGCAGTTGGTCTTACTACCCTGATTCCTGTTCATAATCATATAAAAGTTATATACAAATAGTTTAGCTCTTACTTCCCTGTGCAAATATAAACGTATCGGTCCATATATAAAATATTAACAGTAGTTTTACACATATGCATTTCAATTTCCCATACATGGGAAAGTGAGATGCATATAGGTATGTATGTTTAAATATACAGAATATTTAAGTAGGAATAAATATAGCTTGCTTGTAGCTATGTATTTACATAGTTGGTTTCATATTACTTAGGTAGGTATCTATTATCTATATATAAAAAGGAATAAATTATAATTTGCCTAGGTGTATGTAAATACATAGTTATATATAGGTAGTTGTTGTATGTGTGTGTGTGTGTTAAAAATATAGCTGGAAGTACTTTGTATAACAAGGTCTGCAAAAGAATTGAGTTGAATTACAATTCTTTCCAGCATCGTGTGTCTCACTGGATATAAATTATAAGTATTGCTATATTGAAGCTGTATTCTCATTCTAAGTGCTATTAGACCTCCAATGGTGTACGTATATGCGATTTGGAAGCTTTATAGGATATAATGGATACTGTGTATGTACATCAAAAGTAAAAGCTGCTGAGCGTAGAGCTTTTGTATTCTCTGTGTACTTTTAATGTTGGTAATGCTCAAATCTCGTTTTTGACATATTATAGCAAGCAACCAGAGTATTATTTATATGTAGAGTGTACACAGCTACTGCATACTCTTATTCTCCCTGTGATTTCACTTTACTCTTTCTTTCCGAAGGTACTTTCAGTCTCTGACTCTTCCTCTTCCTTTCAGAAACGTGATTTTCTCTTGTTGCTGGATATAATGTTCCTCTGTAGCTCCAGTTTGGGATTCTGAGCCACCATTTCAAATTATTTTGACGAATTTTAAAGGACTTGCATGTAAAGCGTGTATGCATACTTTGCCTGGATTTTCTTTTATGTTACTGGCAGGTTTCTTTCCCCTTTCACTTTTACTTTACCTCTTGTATTTTCTCCAGTCGACCCAATCTCCTTGTATGATGTGGCCGTGTCATGTCTGGTGTATTTCTTTCCCGTACCAGTAAAGCCTTACATGTGGATTCGTCTCAACTTACAATTCTACCTTTAATGTTACGATTATGATGTATTATATGTGTATTTGCAATATACTGAGAGAGAGAGACATATAGAAAGAGAATAATACTCCAAATGTATAAAGGGAACATCTAATTTTGTTCACGGACCTTATTTCCTCTTTGTCCCACTTTATTTCTCTTGTCACTCGACTCGGAAGGAAATAAAAAGTCTTTTTCCTTTTTCAAAGTTACTGCACAATATCAGGCAGTCGGGTCCTTTTTTGCTTCTACATTCTACACTTATACATATGGTAGTACGGGTACTAGATTTACTCAACCAGAGACACTACTACTGAAGTGTATCTAACAGCTGTATAAGCAAGAGTACCAGTAGTTTGCATTTGACTTTCAGGTCTTTTGTTGTGTGCATGTATTTTTATATAGTATATGCATTAACGTGTAATATGATTACAAAGTAATAGTAAATTGTACTTTTTCTTTGCAGAAAGATTCTTCTGACTGTGCAAGTGTCTTATTTCATCTATTTTCTGTATTTTTCAGTTTGGTTAAAGTAAAATGTAAGATCCTAGTAGAAAATTTGTATTTAGGTCATATTGTGTGTACAAATGGAAAGAACCACATACATGACTAAGGAAAGGAACAACATGGCACAAATTACAACAATGCAATAGCGTGACCTACATTATACGAAAGAGAGAGAGAAATAAAGAGGGAAAGACAGACAAACAGAAATTTCCATTTTCATAATGGAAGGGAGTTCATAAAAGAATAAACTCACAATGAGAAATGAACACAGACGGATTACATCTGTATAATGTGCTTTTAATTTTCCTTCTTTTTGTGAATTTCAGTCAATAATAATAAGGGATTCTCTTCCTTTTATCTGCTTATGTCAATATAAAAGAGGTAATATCAGTGTAGTATTCTACAAAAGAATAATCGTGATATCAAGTAACATTACTACTACAACTATACCTATGCTCTATTATGGTAGCAGGTCAAAATAACTACTTATATTATGGCAGCAGTTTTACGTGTACTTTATTCTTTGCTCATTTCACCGTTTTTTTTCAACTCATTTTGCTATAACTTTTGAACAGAGACTCGGATTTCAATTTTGATAATTTTGCCTAGCTGTATATTGTACCTTTAATTTATACAACTTAAATTTTTTCGAAATTACGTAATTTTAAATCTTTAGTAAGTTTTGAAGCTGCAATTTTTCGAAAAAATTTAAGTAGTATATATTAAAGGTACAATATACAGCTATTCAAAATTATCAAATTTATTGAAATCCGAGTTTCTGTTCAAAAGTTATAGCGAAATGAGTTGAAAAAAACGGTGAAATGAGAAAAGTGGTAACCCTGTACCTTAAAGAAGGTCTCAGATTATTTAGAAATGATTTAAATGATTTTTTAAAGGTTTCTCCTGGTTTATAAAGGAAAATAGGGTAGCAATAAAATAAAATATTATGGTACATACATAATATGTATTTATTACATGTCCCGGTTTTTGAGGAAAAATTGATAAAATACTTGACGAAACGCAGCAAATTAAAACATTGACCTTGTCCTATTTTATTGCTATATTATTTTATGATGAGTTTTTTATTCATTTCACATGTACAACTACTAGGTATTTGAAATACAAAGAAAAATAATTACATTTAATTTTGGCAGGTTCAAATAATGTTATTTTTGAATTGAACTTGTAATATATAACACGCAATATAATATAATCCAAGTTTTCAACACTGTAAATGGTAAATGTAGCACAACAATAGGATTTTATAACGTGGTTCTAGTGCATTTCGCATTATACTCAAATCGACCATTCTATTTAATTTTCTGCATTGTGTTATGTAGATTTCATTTTCTTGGTAGGTAGATCTTGTAGCAGCAAATACACAAAGACATTTATTTCATCCTACATCGTTCATGAAAGACGTTCTGAATAAATAGAAAATCCCACAAGAACGATCTCGGTAGCTTAAGGGAATCAACGTAGCTGTAGGTATCTTACAATGCAATGAAATAAGTATAATACACGTAAACATAGCATACAGAAGGTACTCTAGTATTAGCAGATCATACATTGTATATACATACAGTACATACGTTGATACATTAGCAATATTAGTTTTACATCTACCTTAGCATAATATTATTCGTAGGATTTGAGTGTAGGCATTACACGGTTCGTGCCATTCCGTTTCAATCCATTTTCTGATTCGATTAAGTACATAAGTATGGAGTATGGAAGTATTAAGTAAACATTTCCTGTGAGTTCTGAACGAGTTTCTACAACTCTGTACTATGTATGTATCAATACATAATATAATGACTTCATTCATATTATGCTTCCAATCCAAGACGCAATGAATCAGCAAATAGATTTTGAAGGCAAATTCATGATGAACAGTTTAAAAAATGCATTTGAAGAATAAATTAAATTACCTACTTGCAAACAGGTTTCTAAATTAATTATTTTATACGAAAAGTTTAAAAATGTATTTGCAAAAGTATTAAATTATTGGCAAACGAGTTACAAAAATCAGTATTTTGCATTATATTAGATATTATATTGTCAAAATTCGGTCATATTATCCACAATCGATCAGCATTCAAGCTCTTATAACTTGAATCAGACCATTAAACATTTAAACATAGTTAAACAATTGAATTTTTTATAAAATTGTTAAAAAAAGTCGTATCAAAATCATGTAAAATAGTTCTGTATTTCACTCAAACCTGGAGTGGGATTGCTTTACTTGCACTATACTGGCTTTTTCGAAATTTCATACATTTTGGTGAAGATACACGATCAAATTTATGTATGTACAATTTTCTAGATTTCATATGGATACGTAGAAAAACTAGTTACAAAATTCACAGAAAACCTTTCCCCAATAAATCTCCATTGCGTTTTTCCATTAAACTATACTTGAAATGCTATACTAAAACTATCTTTTTGTGATGCATGCGGATGGATTCAAATGAAATTTGTCTTCAATTCATGAATTCTCTTAGGAACTCTGAATTCTTTGGAATCCCTGTCTTTGTATACATAATATACGTACCTAGTACCCACCTACGTAGTACCTAGTACTAAAGAAACGACTGCAGATGATTTAGAGAATTGTATAATAGTAATTCCCTATTTGCCTCATTCGAATTCGTCTTTGTATTTCCACCTTGTATTTTGGAGGTATCTAGTATAAGCTTTCTCATCTAAGTACTAAATATCCCTTTGATTTCTTACAACAGGTAGAATCGGAGTAGTATTTACAATACGGGCTACTTAATTTAAAGACGCCTTGAAGCTGCAGAGTATGATTGTAAAGATACCTTTCTAATTAGAATCTATAGGTAGGTATAGGTACTACTTATACTTAACCGTTTTATTACTAAACTGAGAAACTGACTATACATGAATTACAGTTGTATTCAAGGATTGGTTGTTTTGTAGGTACTATAGCTCTATTTAAAGGCAGTGTGGCAGCAGACGAACCTAATTCCATCTAAAGAGGATTCATTAATCAACCTGACAATTCCGTATGGAGTCTCGCTTTCACTTTGTACACATTTGCTTCGTTGCTCCACTCTTATTACTCAGGATCTGCTCTTCTCGTGTTTCCCATTATGTTACGGGCATGCGATATACAACAACTAATTACAATACAAAGAGAGGCACAACGATCGTTAGCATAATAACTGCTTATATACAACTAGGTACATTCTTCTCCTTTTATGTACCTTAGCTCCAAATACAACAGCACAAATTTATTTTCTCCCATCTGTAAATATTCCTTGCATCCCACCAAAACAAAGTGAAAATTAACCGCTTGTATTATGTAGGTGCTTACATTACATGAAAACTATATACCTAAAAGCACAGTTTCCATTAGGAAAATCGAACAATTACCTTACATAACATAATTACAATCATTAAATTAAACTAAGTATTTGAGAAATCATAATAAAATACACTAATGGACACACCATTCAATTACGAAGTACGGTGATAACTTACCAGTTTCTTCCAAAGATACAGAAAATACCTTTGCTACCATGCAGTTCCAGCTTAATAGCAACTTCAATTTAGAGGTAGTGTATGTGTATGTGTGGTAATGATCATTCATGAATAAGACCCGCATCTTTTCTAGCCATCAAATCAAGGGCGCGCAGGGCCCAAAAAAATGTCACAGATATAAATGCAATTTTT
>JAQFYB010003754.1:0-18371 GCA_034694085.1 Pogonognathellus longicornis | reverse complement strand
TAGTAATAATTACAAGTGTGCTGCTATGCCTTCGTAAAATCATTCAAGTGCACAATGCATAGAGACACACACCGAGAGAAGTTTTTCTAACAATGCAACTCTGCTTATGACAAGTTTGCATCATAGTTTCTTATGTATTCATGTATGTGTACTACCACAGCCACAGCTATAATAATCACACACTCAACACACGATTGAACAGTCTCCCCAAACACTCCGCTTCAGTTTATAGTGGTCATAAAATGTGTAAATCATTTACAATTTGGTTGTAAGAGTACTTTAATACACGAGACAGAGTCAACCACCATTTTATAATGGATGACTTAACAGTGGGATACATTAACACGGTGATTATATAATTTTCACTGTGTAAGCATCGTATAGAACGTTTAATTGTTAAAGAAACTTGACGGAAATAATACATTTATTCGCCTAACCATTAAACAATCGTAAATGCAGGAGATACAGCTACTAATATGGAAAAGAGACAAAGGAACATTAAAACCAATTTAGGGTTTCTTGCTAAACGTTTATTCTGAGTCTGACAGAAAGTTTGCGAATTATATGCAAAAGGAACAATTAATTATTATTGTACATTTATATTTACAGTTTACACATTTGCACGCTAACATCTACATGGCTCTACATACGTAGCTTTACATCTTCTTTAGGAAATAGTAATTACTAACTTCATCTACAATTTTTTCATGTATTCTAATGTAGGTGCACTAAGATATATTCTTTTGGAATTCAAATAATTTTGAATGTTTATACAGAAAGAGTGGAGTTTATTACTGCAAAAATAATTAAATCATGTTTTGTCCCAACATATCGGTACTTAGACATTTCAGCAGGTTAACGACAATGTGATTCCTTGCTGTGTTTTAAAACTAGATGCATTACTGAGGATATAATATACTGTGTATAGGTACTATATTATGGGCATTTTATTAAAGGTGTAAATAATTAAAGCATTAAAAGCAACGTTTGATAAAAATAAAATAAAAGTTATTCTGTTGACTGATGACTAAAAATTTTCGACACGTTACTACATGGATTAACAAGAACTCTGACAAATCTGCATTAGAGAAGAGTATAAGGGCTAAAAGTATATAGCTTTAGCTATGTATTAATATCTTGACATGAGTTTATTATAAAATTCAGGCTACCACTTCTGACAGCACACGTGCGCCACAGGACGTACAACACACCAGAAGAGCAACTCGGGTTTTGAAACAACATGTTGTGGATGACCATCATTACGCTATTACTATCGGTAAATTCTAAATAAGTAGATGAGATAAGTTGAGTTAGCTAAACGCTTGCTTCCCAATGTGAGAAAATATTAGCCCGATGACGATGATGATGGCTTTGACAGACGAGTACATAAAACATACACGTTAGCTCGAATTTATAGCTCATAAATGCACAATATGGCCCATCTACTCCATATATACACGAGGAAAGAACAAAGTACATTTTCCATGCATACTACATTTTAATATAATCATATTTCTACTTATAGTACATACGCTTTAAGGAACGTAATCTTCATAAATATTCATCCTCGTATTAAAACAACAGCACTGGGGCATTAAAGTTCATTGTATCTCACGTTTTCTAGTTCTACATAAACTTCAAATTGTTAGAGGTTTCAACGTGTTGAGCAATGAGACTCATTTTGTAGTATTATATATTTAAACCACGATACTTTTGTATAGAGCATGTAAACGTTACTTTTTACAGTCGGTACTTTTCGGTACAGTCGGCATATCACAGCGAAAGAGACAGAATGGAATTTATTGTAAAAGGTTAGTAAAGAATTTCCATAATACACACATCATACCTCTCTGAAATAATAGAGTTGCCAAAAAATAGGTTACGTCTTATAATATGCAACATTAATTCTTACAGGCACATAATAAAATGTACATAATGCTATTACACAGTGCAGTCGATAGTATGCCATACCATAAAACATACCCACACTATTTTTGCACAAAAACAAATGTACCTTTTTTATATCGACGCAGAAACAGAGAACTTTGAATTCGAAAAAACACAGGATGAATTTACAAGTTGTAAAAAGTACATGAGTAAATAAATGCTATGTTGTCGTAGTACGTGGCATGTGAGCATGTGTGTCGAAGAAAGGAGAAAAAAGTATTTAGTCCGTCATGTAAATATTATTATTATTACAATAATGCAGTTTTGAAGGCTAAAGGCAGGTCATGCTGTGTGCATGATGGGAATGGAAGAAATGATGCAGCTTCTTAACCTGCCTGAACATAATACCTTATGGTTCTGACTGAATACAAGTTTTAAAGCAAATAGCAATCAGTGAGCCGCACCAAACTAAACAGACAAGAGGGTGGCTCTTGAGAGTAGTACTATACTTAAAAGTAAATAAATAATGGTCTTGCATGGAAATACTACCAGGATTGATTTTGTAGTATACTAAGTACAATATGATTATAATATTGTGATTCTCGTGTGTAAAATTAATCGTATGAAGGTAAAAATAATTATAATTATAGAATTGAACAACCATACTTATGATCGATGCTTCCCGGTCGTGTTTGTCACGAGTAAGCAATTTTAATTTTGCTTTAATGTACTCTACCCAAAAATCCTGCAAATTGATTTTATAATTGCCACAATAGATACAGGATAAGTACATTAGGAGTTGCTGTGCTAGGTACATAGGTATGTAAACATGGAAAATCAAAATTATTGACCTTCGAGCTAATAAAGATGACTATTATGAAAAAAGTAGGTTTAAGAAATATACCTGACTTGGTTTTTTTCTAGCGAATTTCTTATTTTCAATTATCTTACAAAAATTTAATTTCGAAAATCAAATTTTTCTTAACAAGACTTTCCTCACAGACAACAGAATCCATTGCATTGCTTGATTTCTGTTTCTCACTTTTCCGTGTAAAGTATTAGGCATATGTCATAATCGATAATAATGGCATGTAAGAAAATAGTGCTCAATTGTTACCAATGCAGTCAAAATTTGTATTAAGACACTGAGATCGAGAATAGTAACAATAAAATATAACTCATCCAAACATTTAACACGATATTGATACCTAAGGTGCACTCATACAAGTCTTAACCTTTGTGGAAATTAAGGATGTTAACTCGATCCATTTTTTAGGTATGAAATGATTCGTGAAATAAAAATCCGATTTGGTTTACTTCACCTTATCACGTATTGTAGATATGTATGTGACACGATGTACTAGTGGTAATATCTAACTAACTAACTACACAGACAAGTAGTAGTCAATTCAGCCACACGTTACTACACGGCCAAAAACATGCAACAGGTTGTTCTGTAACTGATATTCAGTTTTTTTGCTCAGTTTGTGTCTTGTTTACTGTTCTTTACACGATTCACTATGAATTACAGCTTACAAAAAGCAGCACATCATGAACTTTAATTTTAATAAGGATTCACTATATTACACGATGATACTGTACTGTTACTACCACCACACAGTCCACACATACGAATTGTCTATCACATGTGTCGTTTATTGATCAACGCACGCAAAAAACAGATCATCGAGTTTCATCGCTCTTTAACTAAAACGGTTCTGTTCTCAGCTGAATGATATCAATGAAAGACAAGTAAGACACGCTTCGATTATGTTAACCTATACACAGTAAACAGTATCATTATCATTCATGTACAGTGCATACATATAATTTTCTATTCAATCGTTTTCTCTTGAATAAATCGGATTTGTAATGCATCGAATCGAATAAGAAACTACGCTTTACATGTTCTACAGTTTTTAATTGACAATATGATTAATATAAAGAGTTTATGTTAATTAAAATTTATCGATTATTCTGTTTACAATTGACAGATACAGAATAAATACATACCTAGACCTACCTACCTAAGTATTAATGTGGTGAACTGGAGTGGGGTCATAAAAAATTAGAACTTTAACACAGCTAACTTGTATAACTGCAAAAATTGTTTGAAAATAATGTACCTATGGATGACTTACAATACCAGTGTTCAATAATTTTTACGATTGAAAAGCCTGAATCAGTAGAGTAGGTACAAAATGTACATGAAATTCTATTAGGACAAAATTCTGTTTCTTCCATAATATTACGTGTGCAAGCAGTTTGTAGAAATAATTATTTAGTATTGTAAATCATTGGGTTGCTACCTTGATAAGTAAATGAGATGTATACGTGCATTATCAGTATGTGTAATATTGGATTAATTGGATGTACTATATTTTATAGTGCTACTAATTGTACATGCATTGATTCTGAGCACTAGTGGCAAATGTAATCATAATTAAGTAACGTTATTTATTCCATTCTTTTATATGTACATTTTTTAAACTCATCTCCCTATACCGGCGGAAGGCGGATCTGAGGTTCAAGTACAATGCAGGGTTGCACACATTCAGACTCAGGCAGGACACGACCTTGTCAATTAGGTACATGCCTATTCCACATATTATATGAATTGCAATCTGACACCGACATGGGAAATATGAAATCATTTGCTTATGCAATAATAATTTGTGCCCATAAAAATTTATGTGTTATAATTATAATTAATTATTGTAACAAATAGCTGCTACCTATATTCAAAGGTATTGAATGTATATGGGTACTAAGTTTTCTATTGCATCCTCCTGTTACACATTACATCATTCATTCTGCAGGAAATCATGAGAATGCGTGAATACTATATATAAACCTATATAGTATTATGGAACTCATTCATTCATTCAAGCTAATGAGAATAACATCCCCATCAAAATTGTATCATCCCTACTACCACACTGTCACACAATACATAATAATGCAAAATGTGTGTTAACGTTAAAAAACAATAGTACAATTCCTTACATTCCTACTCTACCGGTAACACTCTTATCTTCCACATATTAATGATATTATCAAAGTGACATAATAATAACAAGTACATAGTAATTTTATAACCTATATATAACCATAAAAAGGTAATACTTGTTTGTATGTAGGTACTTATGTAAAAACTCGGGTAAATTAAGCTTAGGTACATGTAAAGTGCTTATACAGAATATACATAGGTATGTAGAGTATATTTTATAAGTATCATTGAGATCCGATGCTGCTTGCTTGAATAGTAATTCTAACAAAGTTAGCAAACACGTAGTACATATAAAACACACAGCAAAACATATAACAGACACAGAATGCAAGGGTTTAGAATTTAAGACACAACCAGTGTGATGTGTATGTATATAAATGTATTTGTATTTAACGGTTGAATTTCCTTTGGAAACTAGTTTAATGACGTTTCGTCCCCGACTCAGAGAACTAACATGACATTTTAATTGCTAGTCCATCAACTCATCAAATCTTTACTCTTTCTTTGTCTTTATATACACATCTTGCTTCGTACTCTTATCCTACACTACAACACGCATAAAAACTTGTATCTTAATGGCCTGCTGTTGAACTAAATACTAAAAGTGTATATACAAAAGCATGTAATCACACACAAGTAATAATAATATTGTTAAACACAAACACAAACTTTTTACTTGCTTAAGTATACTACTGTGTCATAATGTGCAAATAAAAATTGTATTCAACAAGAACTGTGCTTGTAAGACATGTTGATATTGTAACTTTACAAACACAGAACAATTTTCCGGTTTTTCTAGCAAATTGAAGAAAATGTCTCATCCAGTCAACTACTAAACCTAAATGACAGCAAAAACAGAAAAATGGGGGTTCATGAGTATTTAATGACACTATATAACTTCGCTTTAAAGTTACTGCAATCTATAACCATGTAGTTATGTCATTTCATGCATTGCTCTTGCGTATGCCTCCCTATTCACTTTACAGTGGTCCTGTCTCAGTATCCCACATGAAAAATATTGCTGTAATAATTATGTCATATAAAAGTCTTGTAAATATTAAAACACAGGTATTTTGTATTATACACAGATACTATCATTGAACAATTAAAATTTGACTCTATCTGTACTTGTACAAATACACTCTTCATATACAAAAACAAAGGTTAAGGTCGCCTACCATACAATGCATTGTAATACAAAGTCTACCTATTTGGTAATACAAAAAACTCATAAACTAAACATCTAAACACTGTACTCCGAAATTGTTTAACGATGAGAGTCTCAATATGTGTTACTAAGTATTGGCCTATCTATCTCTTTCCATTTACCGACCTGTGTGTTACTAATGTACAAGCATTAAACAAGAAGTATTGTGTATTGTGCACACCTCTTCTTCCTCTGTGCCTACAGATGTTGGAAACATTAAGAAACAATGAGTAACTCTTATATTATTATTACCATTCAAATAAACCTCCCCTTCTTGCCTGGCAGTAAAGAGCACACGATTAGAGTAATAACAATAACAATAAGCCTTAGTGTGTCTACATGGAATTACACCAAGAAAGAGAATCCAGCCTTCAACTTACAAACAAACACACATAACAAAATAATTCACGTAGTAGCTATATAACTACACACAATTGTATTTGTAATGAAGGAAAACAATACAATTTATTTCATGTCAGTCTCATCATACTTGCTCACACAGATAATTAGCTGCTAAAGAGAGCTCCGTGTGAAAACGGAAGCTGTACACGATGTTGAGGCAGAGAGCTGTTTGCAATGCAACTCGAAGAGGATTCTGTTCAAACGATATTGTATTATAGATATTTAGATAGATAATAGATTTTGTTGTATTGTGAAACAAGTGAGTGAATGAGTGAGTGTCGACCGACAGACATACCGACACTCGCACGTACAAAAGACATTCACCAGATATAAGTATACACAAGCCTAATGCAAAATGCACACACATTACACACACTACACAGACACACATTATACAACAACAACGGAACTCCCGTGAACTTTTGTGCCAGTGAACTCTGCCCTTTTTCTATCGTATTCCCTACTGATTAGTAATACGATACGCAAAGCTGAAGACTACTAACTATTTACTTACTACAAAATACATACAAACTTGACATTTACCATAACATTGACAATCCGAAACGACAACTCGTTGTTGAATGATTATTGAGAGACTGTGCATACAACAAGACAAAGAAAAAAGCGGAGTAATGTCAGTGTTTAGGTATAAGGTATGTGCAATGTACAACAACTATGACTGACTGATGGAAGTTTTCTTTTTGTTGTGAGATACTTAATTCACATTACGTGAGCTTCATCATTGTCGTCTTTGCTTTTAACTTTAATCAGCAGTCCACCACCAACATCGTCAATCTTAATTTTGTACATAAGATGCTCTTTGTGTTACAATTAGTATTTGTTTGTATTCCCGATCTAATTGCACTTATAATATTACTAATACAATTTCTTTTCTTTTGTATATCCTTTTCTTACACTACACCGTACTTGTAATGTAATTTGGGTACCATGTTTAAACAGAGAGATTGTGTAGGCACATAGTACATAAAATATATGTTGTATGTACCTCTGAATGACTAGAACATTGCTCTATACACACAAACAAGTGAATGATATCTATTTAATTGCATGTAAAGTTGTAACGTGTTTCCGTCTTCTCTCTGATTCTTTTATGTGTCATTAAGCCTCGATGGTGTAACTGACTTTGTTTATTATTCTACTGACAGTAAGTGTGTGCGTCCTGTGTGTGTGGTTTATGTATTGTAGATCCTTTATTTTATTTTAATGGCTTGTTTTGTTAAAGCGGGTAGTGTGGACTATGGAGTGCGGAATAAAATTCTCAGGGTAAGAAGCAAAAATTCAGCTAAACTGTGTGGGAAATTTGTGCTACATAGTTTGACATGTTTTACACATAAAATATTACTGTTCGTGTCATATAACAGTCATATTTCTATGTAATAAAAAGCGAGATAATGATAAATACGTGTTCTGTTAAACGAAAGGATTAGATCTTAAAGTCTATGTTAATAAAGCATTTATTAACATTGGATTGTATGCGTAATGTAATGAAATGACTCTTTAGACATAGGTACTCTTTGCACAATTCTGGAACACAATTTTCTACTTACGACCTGTGCAAATATTGATAGTTACAGTTTATGGTATACATTTTATATAGTTTTAAGGGATCCAAAAAATACAACTTCGAAACAAGCAGACATGCTTTGTTACTGAATTTGCAATAGACCAACAAGAGGTGATAATTCTTAAAATTTTGTACAATACAGGATCGCGTTACTGTTACCGACTTATCTGATGAATTGTAATGCAAACTATTTTTATTTGAGCCAAGTGATAAAGTAACAATCGAAGTGACCCAGTAAAATAAGAATAGAAATTTGTCATTTTTGGTCATAGGTACCTAAATAACAATTACTCGGGTAATGTTTCGTTGTAATATTATTTTTAAAGATATAAGCATATGTACGACTATTAATTACTATCAAAATGAATTGGAAAGGCAATTTTTATTGACTTTTTGCAAAATATATTTTTGCCACAAATGAATAAATACTAAATACTTACCTATACCTAAACAAATTGTATGAGATTGTAGCAGAAATTTCCTTTAAAACATCATAATGGAATTATTCGTACATTTACGTACAATTAAGTGAAAGCGAACTTGTATCTATTAAGATGGCACATGTTGCATCCTTTCCTTCTATCTGCTGCTTATACATCTCGTTCAAAATACATAGCAATGCTCTTTGCAAAACAAACTTGTAAAAATCAGATTTTGTGCCACCTGGCAGACTAAACGATATAATCTTGTTTATTGACTAAATGCAGTGAAAGCGAAAACTGAATATATTTCAATAATAAAACTGGTTTTGGCCTATTATTATATTGAATCGCGATCGAGACGAGAGGGTTTCAATCGAATTTTTCTCAATAGACTGTAATAGGGTTATTAGCCTACATGTGTGAATATCACTGTACTTACACTTATACCATGTAACATGTAATGCATAATACATTGAAACATCTCAAGGCCAGCTTTGAAAACCGAAATAAATGTAATCTTGCTACATTCGAGTTAATAAAATAAAAATACAAAAACTGAACTGAAAGATGAGGATGCAATGCCCTTCTTTCACACGTCATTATCAAATAATACACCAAACCAAGGTCCTTTACACTTCTCCATTCCATTATGGACTTAGACAACTGCCAGGCGGACGAAGAAATGCGATAAAGCAATAATAAAATGTAATAATGTGCACAGTACACACCTAATGGAAGCAATACGTGCTGATACAGCGTGTTAATAGAATAACACCTATTTTGACTTATTAACTTTGAAAAAATCAATCCACTTCAGACACTGCGGTTGATGTTGACGCCTTCACTTTGACTGTCTCGTTGACGTTTGCAGTGAATATGTGGATTCCAGACGAGCGTAATAACTTACTTTACCCATTACATTATTTTATACCACATTTTTTAGATCTTCATACTGCCAACAAGTACCTGCCCTAACTAACTCATGTCATCATTCATATCTTGCAAACAATAAACATACGGGTACCTAATACGACCTGAACGAACGTCAGCGCTTTTGTAATATTTTACAGGGTCAAACACAATATTTTAGGTTTATGGCACTTTTGTACTCTTAGATTTATACCTACTCTATTGTACACAACGAACGTTTACTGTATAAACTTACCTAATCTACATAAAATCAAGAAAGTTTAAGGAACTCTCTACTGTGGATCAGGTCTGTACCCAAGATTTGATTTCGGAAGAGGGCACCAACATCAAAATTACATGTGCAAAAAATTGAGCTAATCTATGCCAAAATCTAAAATGTACCAAATTCGCACATAGCGCAAAAGAATTTGCACTTTTGGAAACTTCTTTTGGGATTTGCGGAGGTCCACGTGTCCTTAGTGCCCTGCCGCTGGGTACAGCCTTGCTGTTGAATAAAAGTAAGTGGAAGCGCGTGCTTTAATCCAAAGGAGAATCTAAAACTATTTTACTTTTTCAGGATTACCTGTAAAATGAGTATTATTTGGCATGTATAGAAATAGAATGACACAAGAGAAACTGAAAACAATTACCTATATTTGAAAGAAAATCGACAGCTCTGAGTTTTTAACTTTGCAATTCTTTGCTTTGCTTTTAAACAATCATGCATATGTACCTATATATAGTTATACCTAGTCAAATTTGTACGCTTGTTTGTACCTAAACTACAGTGTACCAATACCAATTGTTACTAATGAATTGCAGTGCACTACTATTTTTTCCTCTTGTTATTTTCTTTGCTTTAGTGTAAAACACGATTTTTGTGTTTTCCTTTCATTCATAAGATGTTTACTAGAATTTGAAGCACTTAGAAAAACTGGGAGTAACTTTTATTACGACACGGTACATTTATTAAGTTTTGATGTTGGCTTAAGTCCAATGTAAAACTGATGACGTGATGACTATTATTTGATTATTTGAAGCAAAAACTTTATTGTATAACATTCATTATGTAATCAATTGATTTCGCAAGCTGACACAGCCAAGTCAAGTTCTTAATGCTGTTTATTAACACTATATACTATACACCATGGTGTCGATAAAGATTGCCATCAATATAGAACAGGACAATTAGTGTGACTTTTTTACAGTACTAGACTAGAACTGGGTGCATCCTTTAATACTCACACTCAGCTTAGTTACCTATTGTATTGCATGCCTACGTTAATTCTTCACAACAACTAACTAATACATAAAGAACAGCCTTATCAGACTTTTCAACATCAAAAAAGACTCATCAAGTAGGATTTATGCATTGAAGTATTGTGCAGAAGCGATTCTTATTCTAATCCATAGTTGTTATATAAGTTAATTCTTACAGGACGATGACGAGAATGCAAATTCGATCCAATTAATTTCATTGAGTTTTAAATCGGGTTGTTTTTTTAGTACCTTCTCATTAAAGGAGGGTATAGTTGAATGAATAATTTACTGCCTTGCCTTGCTAGATTCTAATAAAGGAGTACCATACACGTTTTTCTCATTTTTCTAGGTAAATAGACCAGTTAAAATCGTCGCATGACTTTATCGTGTCACTCAACTCACAAAGAACATTTATGGAAGCAATGCCTTTTTATAATGCAACGGCTATACTGCAGGTACTGCTAATGCAGATGTACATCAAACAATGCTCAATTTCATAATAATATTATGTAAATTAATAAGAAACGGAAACAAGTGCTATAAAGTAAATAGTAAGTAGTTCAAACATAATAGAATTTTGTCATAATAGAATGAGGGATGTGGTGTGTGTACTTGTTATTATAAGTTTCAAGCAAGTCTTTTTACGTGGTTGAATTAAACCGAGCATATTAAGGATATAAAATGTTAACATTAAACATGTACATACATTATACCTATTATGTATGTGTGCTATAAAAACATAAAATGAGGAGTTGCCTTAAATAATGAATGTATTCGTATACAAAGTAACCTACCTACAAGATATTTGTGTTAGAATAGTTGTGTTGTATAAAGAAGAATATAAGGAGTGTTTTTCTAATGTTTACAGAAGAATTAAATGTTAAGGAAGATAATGACATACGCATGAGTAATTTCATAAGGAGAAATGCCCATTCTGTATTTTGTTCTGTTTGTAAAGAGTTGTGTGTTTGAATGAGTGTTATAATAACAAGTTATGACTTACATTCCAAATTATTGCTAATTCTACAGCAAAATTCGTGCACAAGTAGGTGTACCAGTGGAACATTGGCATAATTTCCATTCAAGGGCTGTAGTTAGTTACCTCACGTGTGGATTTAAATAGTACATAGGTTCCATTCAAAGACACACATGTCATGTCATCATTTTTAGCTCAACACTTCCTCATTTTTCTTGCTAAGAATCATTGTGCATTCAATTTTCTTTGATAAATGCATCCGCAAAATTTAATACATTGCGTATCTTTGTAAATTGTTGAATGTATTCATTTCAAATCTATGTTGGTACAACAATGACAATGGAGTTGCAGGTTTCTGCTCAGATTCGTAACAACATTTTAGATTTAATCCGAATTGATCGTTTTGTTATGCATAGTACAACTTTCGAAACTTTGGTTCACCTATTTTATTTATATTAGTAATGTTTCATGCAATAGTAGATAATAATACAATGGTGTAAACATATCAATGAATTTAATTATTGTCTGAATAGCAGTGTTCATTGATATTATACTTTATAGGAAATTGAACTACGAATTTAAACAGATAAGTAGTTGAGGAAATGACTTTACAAATCATTTGAAACACCTCATGATGATGTTTGGAAATTTACGAAGGAAACTGCAAACATAACATTAGTTAACACTACATGAGAATAAAAGGCTGTAGCTTTTCTATTATTCTTCGGCACCCGTGCATTTATATCTTGACATTTTGTTTAGAGTATGGTTCTTTGCACAAATACCTAGCAAAAATTTCTTAGCGTATAGAAGTAGTGTGATACTTATCTTAGCCCGACAAATAGCGTTATATAATTCTGTTATCTACTTATAAAACTGTTTAAACAATTCCTACCAGGTTTCTTATTTACTGCAGATATTCAATCTTCTTTTTTAGATTCATTTATTTGTATCAGTAGATATAGTTCGTTGAAATTCTAAACAAAATTTGTAAAGTGAGAATGACAAGACAGTAAAAATGTGTCGTTTATTTTAATTCTTGTATGCTTTTTTGATCTTTAGGTCTCTTAGTAGGTACGTTTCGTATGACGAAAAGTGTTTAACGGATACCTTAATACTTTCCGTTTACAATTACTAAGTGTGATGCTGAGTTCTTGTAAATTATATAAATAGGTATGAGCCATGAATGAGCCTCGATTTAGGTAATTTTTACATAGGAGTATTATAGGTAGGTATATTGTAACGTGTGTGGGATGCAATGTTTTGTTGTTTGAATACTAAAAGTGCCGAGCTCATCTTTAACGGAAATGTTCTTTTCTTCTTACTCACATTCAGTGCACCTGATGAATATAGAAAGAAAGGTACACACACAACACACGGTTCTTGTTGTTGAGTTTCCTAAATGTATTCTTATACTAAGGTAGGCAATCTAAATTGATAATGATGCAAATTCTTGGTGAGTAATCCATCTGCATGATTATTTTCAGTTAGCAAATCCAAAGGCAAACCTTTTATACACACATTTGCCGCAAATTTTGTGAAGTCATCGGTGTGTATACTTATTGACATAATTCATATCCTATAGTATACGTATCACATTTTCATAATACAGTTTTACCCACTTGTGCAGGAAATAAATAAACGCTAATTTACATTTGGTTATAATAAAAACATTTTTAAGCTTAGGTACTTTAAAGGTAAGACATGTCTACATGTGTAGGAATATAGCGTATTATTCGTACTACTAGCACAGTTATTATAACAAGGAGAAGGAGTTTGAATTTTTTTACGATGTAATACATATGTATAATGAAATGAATGAATGAATGTCCCGTCTGTTGACACACAATCCGTTTTATTGGTACAAGTACACCAAGGTATGCAAATACAGAATTTAATTGTGGTACCTAGATGAAATGAAGTCCTCTGAAGCAAGGTGCCTCCTAATTCATCGTGTTCAAATGGTATGAGGTAGTAATGATATTCCGCATTTTGGCTAAATAATTAGTTTTCATATCATTTATTGCACTTTGACAATACTTAGGTATCTATACTATAACAAAGAGAAACAATAAAATTCTCACTCTAAAATTTCAAACTTTCTACGTAACGTACTTATTATTTTTACATTGTGCGAATAATTATTTTATTAATATTTATCCAGGTTAGAAATTGTTCTGGTTATCATTGGATTTATCAATCACATGCACATGGTCGCAATATTCCTGAAAACTTTTTAGCCGAGAAGAATGATAATGTTGAATTGTTAACCAGTAGGTACACGAATAGAGGCATTTGACTTATGAACCAATCTCTTTAAAAATAAATTAGAGCAAGATTGAATTAAAGACATGTCACAAAAATTTACCTATGCTTTAAATACCCTTATTCCTAAGTTAATTGATAGCTCGTAAGTTAATTCATACACATTACACACGCATGAACAAAGCAAAAAGAAGGAGTTTTACAGCACAACTATCACATACATACATATAACTATTATTGTTAACACAATTAGGGTAATAATCGTTATGCAAGTTAGTATTTAATGTGCTCACATATATAGATAGACTACAATTAGTACATAATGCTTCACCGAGATGAAGTTTACAAGTTGAGTTTACTAAAGACTATCGTAGAAACAGTACTTGTTATCTAAAGACACGCATAATAACAATATTACTTCACAGTTTCACATTTCTAAACTGAGTGAAGTGAGTGTTGATGAAAATTGTTTTCTTTGTCATTTCGATCCCACCACCTTGAAGTAGTTTGAAGTAGCAATTTCGCCTTAGTTTATATACCTACCTGTTTAGCCACCACCACCTCTTTGCCAACAATGCAACATGTAATCAACAATCAATTTTTTCCATGTATGCTGTATGAAGCCAAAACAAGTATATAAACCATTGTCACACACAAATACCTACATGCCTTACATAACATGCATTCCATAACTGCCCTTCCATGTACTTAAACACTAACAACTCAAACCACAATCATTTCTTAAACCCTAGACTCTCTACATTCAATCACACCACTACTTCTATATACGGAAAATAATTTAATGTAATGGAAGCCTCTTCTTAATGGCATTATATTTTGTGATAATCTTTACGCTCATAGCTATACGATTACACTTTTAGCACTTCATATCTCAGATGATGAGATGAAATCATCTATGCATTGTAAAAGTGGTAAACACACGTCTCTACATATACAATTATTATTATACGCACCTAGAACAGATAAGTGAACACAATTTATAAACTAATTTATGTTGGAAGGTACATACATCATATTTATGTAGCATTGAATGCTACACTGAATTATATACACCATGATTACGTAATAACTTGTGATATAAGATTGTGATGAGTTGATTCATTTTAAAATTGCAATTTCCTAATGGTTGTATATGTATCTGTATTTGTATCACATCACTGTAAACAGAAAACGACACAAAAGACGAGTCTCCTCAAGCCACCATGCATGCTCCACCACCAAAAACCAAAGTCATTGAGCCAAGGTAAACCAAACTAGCCTTTTGTGTGGAAGTTGCCACACAATGAAGACACCATAATAATAACATACACTTTGACTCATATCCACATCCTTTTAGATATGGTATAAGTTGCACACATTATTTTAAAGTCTCATCCAGTGTAGGTGAATGGAAAATTAATGGAATACTTTACTCACTACACAACTACAAGTAAATTAAAGTATGTATGTACTTACTAGGTAGAAAATTATAAAATAGTACATAATATCATGTAATGTATTATACAGAATAGAATACTACTACTATTATCCTAGATATTGTATGTACTTAGGTACATAAAGGAAAAGGAAGGCATGTAGTGTGTGTAGTCTCTTATTAACTATTATTGTTGTAAATCCACAACAATATCCTTTAGCTTGAATAAAGCGCACACATAAACTGTGTGTGTAGTAGTAGTAAAACAGGTGAAGCAATGTCGTAACGTAATACGAACGAGATACCTGGATTCGACGTAATATTGTAAGAATGAGATTTGCCATAGTATACATAATACAACATGAAAACGTCTTTTTTACCAACACTTGAGTGTTTTGTGTGAATGTGTGTGTTAGTACACTACTAGTAGAAGTCGAGCACAGCATTTTTGCATGGCACACTATTTGCCACTTGCTTTAGTTACAGTCAACTCGTTCGGCTGCAAACATCACAAACACAGAAGTGGAGTTGCCAAGCTGCTCCATACAAATACAAATACAATCTGCATACAAAAACCTATACGACTTGCATGGACTTGTTGGGTGTACACAAGGGAACACAATGCACTTAGGATTGTTGTAGGATTGTAATAAAAGTAGAAAGAAGATAACAAGACGAATTTATTCCGCATGAACTACATGAGCGTTTTATTCTTCGCCTTTATTTCTACTGTTGTTTACGACTAGGAGAGTGTATTAGTACAACCAATGTCAAAGTCACAGTCTCATCTCAATCTTGGTTGCAATTGTGCGTGTAAAATCCAATCCACACAGATATATACAAATACTAATATACCTAAGTACAATACAAGAACAACTTACCACTTGAATTGTTTGTGATTGTAAGTGAAGAATATTAACTATACAAGGCAAAAGTTTTGGGACGGGTCGTTCGTCAGACGGGTGTGTGGACAACCCGTTGAGTTTATTAAGCCGAAGTGCAGTGATAGAAATCCAAGACAAGACAACTCAATTTAACTATCGTTCCTTCCTCTCTCATTCATTCAAACACTCACACAAGCAGTTTATAATTGACAAGCTTCAATCTCAACTCTGTTAGCTACAGAACAAATGCCAATTTAAAATTTGCATATTATAACCATTGCGTAAGAAAGAGAGATACCAAAGACGAGTTTTAATTGCAAGTTCTAACGTTAATTAGAAAAGGAGGAAAAGTGTTGACATTTTATACTTTTACAAATCAAAGACTATACGAAATAGAAACTTTTGGCTGAAAGGATTGTGTGTTAAATGGTTCTTAAAGACTTTTAAAGAACTTTTGTAAGTGTGTTTGTGATATGCATTGATAATTTTGTTTTAAATTGTTTATGGCAGGATTAACATTGTCATTGTTATTACCAACTTGTCCAGAATATCATTTCTGTGTGCTGTCACCTTGTCTGTTTTGAATTGTATGACGAATTCACTTTGTGTTGTGCAGATTATAACTTGTATGCAAAATAGGAGAAAAATTGTCCTGAAAACATAATTTGACTGTCAAACTCTATCACGTGGCAGATGCCATAAAGTAAAAATTAATCCTTGAAGATAAAATCAACTGAAAATTACTCAGGTCCCTTTATGGCAGTTTAGGAAAGGTCTTCACGAAATCAGTAAACTTTTGTGCATAGCTTTTGTGCATACCTAAGCATAAATTGTGTGTGGAGAAAAGGAAAAAGGTTGTGTGAGAATTTTTCTTTGGTAAAAATCATAAAATCATGAAGAGAGCTGTAAAATATGAAAATTTCTTCAGAAAAGACGCATTTAGTCGACCACAATGCTTGACTTGTTCCCTCAGAACATTTCCACGTTAAGGATTTAATGGGATTTGTGTTATATAACATAAAATATATTTTATATTAACTGCTGAAGCTCTTAATATATGTATAGAAGTTTATTGGTGACATTGGAGTTCATTTGGCTGTGTTTTTTATTACAAGTGGATGTGTGTAATGGCATTAGTACACTATGATTTTCCAAGTTTGTGGTTCCGTATTAGTAGGAGCAGTGAGAAGGAGATAATACACTAAAGAGAGAATTATTAGAATTTAGTGTGGGAACGGAAATAATATCATAACAATCTTCTGGTTAGTTACATCATCATTTTCATTGCCATCCTCATCATGCATCATTGTTCCATCGAAGAAGATGAGAACGAGATTGGAGTTGTTGGAATGGATGATATTTCAACCAATATGACTACCATTCCTCGATGTCACCATAAAAATGGTCGCCACACAGGCAATGGAAAAATGACGATGCCCAGGGATAAGCAAAAATTTGGTAGTGGCAGACATGGCTATGTGGATTATTGTGGGAACTTAGTCGAACCCTTCGATACCAACACAGTCGTCAACCCAAAGGTGAGTCAATGATCAATCATTACTTTTATAACCATCAACTAACACATTTTTACAACCATTACAAATTGTTTATATAATACATAGAGAAGGTTTGTGCATACTAGCCAATTTAAGCTTTAAACTTTAGGTACCTTACACAAAATTACATTAACACATTTATGGAATAATTTTATTTTAATATTATTACTAGTTCGGTATATCTGTAGTTTAGTAGACCTTTAGAATGAAAAGAATTATTAAAAAATCATGGATAGTAATGTTGAAGATTTCATTTCCAAAATGATAGTTCATTCATATCATTTATAATTTATAACAAATTATATTGAAATTGTTATTAGCCATTTGCAACAATTCATTGGCTGAAAATACATTGTATATGTAACAATACAACAGGTTTTGTATTTTCAGTTCTGTATTACTGAAGAAAAGGATGAACGTCACAAAATATGTTGACATCGTACCTAAGTGTAAAGGTCATTAGTAATGTAATTAATATGGGTACATACATACTTGCAATTAATATGGGTACATACATACTTGCAATTAATATGGGTACATACATACTTGCAATTAATATGGGTACATACATAC
>JAQFYB010003753.1:0-18373 GCA_034694085.1 Pogonognathellus longicornis | reverse complement strand
GGAGGATTTGGTAAAATGTCAATGGATTTTCAAAAAATGTCCCGGATTTTACCCAGTCAGATATGGTCACTGTAATTCATTTAAATGTTTGAATGTGATTGTGTTGCAATATTTACACTACAGCAATTATATAACTAACTGTAGCAGTATTATTATTGTGTCTGTATGTGAACAATGTCTTATTAGGTCTAGGAGCTTGATTGTACACATGAGTTGAGAATCTCAATCTTTTTGCCTACACCAATGTGAATGTTAGTGTGAAATTATTATATTATTTTTACGTTTTAGCTATAGTTGAACTTCATGTTTAAACTTGATTTACATAATACGCATAATGCAATAGTCAGTTATATTTATTCTTGTTTTGAAGTAAATTTTGAGTTGCAGAATTTAATTAGTTAAATATTTTCTTGGACGAAATGTTTCTATTTTCTAAGACTATTTCTTGGAATGTGTGTCAAACTAAATGCAACCATTATTTCATATACCTACTGGAGAAATTCTAAACAATTAAGATTATTATGGTGGGAAATGTTAACTGTAAATTGATGTGCACAGCCTTTCAAACAAACTATTAAAATATAATAGTCTTAATGATTAAGTAAATAACAATAAAATTAGTATGCATTGTTGCCATTCCCAAGAGCATGATGTGTATAACCTTTTGCGTTTAACTACAGACTAGAGACTACACAGACATAATTACTCACTGTGTCATTCCATTTTTAATGTCAACGTTCACATTAGAAATAGTTTTGTTTTGTGTAATTTGCCATTGTGAGTAAATTGATTCAAAGCAGAATGTTGGAATGTTTTCACAGACATACATGTAGATACTATAATGTTTTGTACACTTACTATATACCACACAGTTCTGCATCAACTCACATTCATAATTACATTCTTCGTTGCTTTATTGCTCATATCAGAACACTATGAATTTATTTAGGTATAGAACTACAGATACATATAGTTGTGTACACAAAAAACCATAACAATTATTTCTACTCCAAAAAACTAATCCGCATATACAGAGGAAGTGACCCTGTAATTTACTTTCTTCACCTGACATTACAATAAAATCAATAATATTCAAAAAAATTGTGCATGCATGTATGAACTACAGAACTCTTAACCACTTGGACGTCTTGTTAAATATGCTACACATCAACACACCTAATTTAAAATCAAGGATAATTTGGCTGTGCCTATAAAAAGTTCATTTACATATTTCCAAAGGGCATTGATTTTGTTTTAAAGTGTTTGGTAGCTGCATTGAAATGCAATCTACATTTTATATGATGAGATGACTGATGAATATTGCCTTAGGCTGAATATAAGAGCAATTATACATTATACTTCATCATGTGTATACGTTAACGACTTCATTATCATTATTATTGCTCCTTATTATCGACCAGGAACGTCAACTACCACTTGTCGAGGTCGAGGAAAAACATAGAAAATCGTAATACTTGGCTCAAAGCACTAGTAACGATGTAAACATGATTCTTGTTCGACAATAGTTATAATTACTGTAATACTTAATTGAACACACACAAATATTCCTGTAGTTCATCAATGTGGCATTTGTTGTTTGTCGAGGAAACTTTATTTATAAAACCGTCTAGGTCTACCCAATGCTTTTTAAAAAATGCAATGATTCGTAGACATACCATGCAAAAACCATTGACCATGTTCATGCATATATATAGAATGAATAGCCATGCATAAAGATATATAATGTATGAACAACATTTAATTGCTGTATGCAAATTAGCAAACTATTTTGTCTTTTTATTACATGCAAATAATTTCAAGCGGATAACGAGTAAAAGTCATCATAATTACTGCGTTTGTTCCTAAGTGCTCTTATATAGGACAGCATCCTGTTTTCATTTTTTTATTTTCAGTAGCTTATTTGTACCTTGCATATAGCATAGCGGAGGAGCTTTTAGCCGAAGCATAGCTAATATAAAATAATAATATAATATTATGAGCATCTTGAATGTAACACTAATTTCCCTTTTATCTCTAATGACATTGAATAGAGATACGGCATAGTTACAGTTACAAGCAAAAGTCTTAAGCTGATTCTCTTTGAAAGAAAAGATGTTCAGTAAAAAATATCACAACGTTAAGTACTCTGTCCTAGCCCTACATACAACATAGTACCTATAATATAATAATGTACTATTCTTCTTAGCAATGTTAGCCGTTGCATTATTCCTGACACTAATCATACCACTATTCTTAACCTTTAAGAAAAAATTCTGTAACAATAACGTAGATAGAGGTATGGTATTATTGGCACATACATTTATAAGTATACCTAGGTATGTGTATATCTATACACTCACTCGTTTTGTGAATTGTATTTAAATAGCTTTGTATTATGCTATATTGCATATTATAATATACTGCAAGTGGAATATAGTCAACCTATTTATATACAATGGAATTACACTTCTTAGCTAGAAACTAGCAATAGTAAGTACAAACTGATACACGTCTGTGAATAAATAGTTGAAGGTGGTTTTTACTTTTCTGCTGTAATATTAAACGAAATGTAAGAAATATGACTCTGCACAGACAGAATTGTAAAACTGACGCTCACACAGTATTTAATAATGATTACAACATTAGTATAGACATTCACCACGTCAGTTTGAAGTTACACGGTGATGTTTTAGGTATATAATATGTAATTGGAAATAAAACACTTCTCGTTCTCATTACTTTTCCCACACAATAAATACGTAATGTAAGTAATGTAATAATAACACAGAAAAAGTAAAGACAGGAGAAGGATTAGTTGCGTTCGAGTACATAAAATGAAGCCCTCAAGCTTCTTTTAATACATTTGTGGCTCTGTGCTATTTTGCCTTTTTTCGTAGCAACGATATAGGTGGTGGTTTAATTTTATTGCTTCAACACTTCAGTGTAAATTCTGTAAATACAAATCTACAAATCTTTTGCCATTAGGAACGTTCTAGTAAATGCTTCATTCGCAACTTCTCTCGAGTACAGATGCATAATGAATGCGAAGCCGAGTAAAGGGCAAACGATAAAATCTAGGTATTTTAAAGAACATAAAACAATAAAATTCTGTACACTCATAGAAAACTGATATACCTTGTGCTATATTAGCCACTTTGCAACAACACGGCTCTAACTTGCTTCTTGTTAGCATTTTACGATTTTCTCAGATTCTGATATACAAAGAAAGAATTATAATTACACTGAATCAGTAATCGTTATATCACTCACTTAAAATTATAAGTGAAGAGGTTAAAAGATAATTACAGTTTTAACTTTAATAGCTTTTACATATGTACATAATATGTACGTCTACAAAAATAACTTTAAAAAACCTGCAATTTGTCCATTGAAAATGTAAACGACTGTGAAATAATATTTTTATGTGTGTGCTCTGTACACATAATAAAGATAAAATATTATGATTCTACAAACACAATTTGCCATTCATTCATTCATTCGGGAAAGTTTTTGACAAAATATAAATGTTAATGGGTTGATAAGAAAAATGTTTCTGGCAAAAGGGAGACGAAAAAAATGATACATGGGTGTGTAACAGAATGGAGATGAACGCACAGACATTGTTGAGAAGAACAATGAAGTGCACCGTGCCAAGTGTATAATAATAAAGCACATCAATAATTATTGTAGCTAGAGTAATAAATACAAGAACAAGAAGACAAATAATATTATAAAAGTTAACTACACGTGTTTGAGGTTGTGGGCGTACTCTTTAATATATAAAACCCGAATATTTTATGTACCTACCTACACTTGCCCTTGTGTCTTTCTTTACGTTCATTCATGACATGACACAACACTGCTGTTGCTAAAATATTGTGATTTAAGAGCAAGCATTATTGAGCATTCATTCATGAGAATTAATCGACTAAGGAATACTGACTGCATTCAAATTTTAAGAAACGCAAGGCATCTGCATTACATTCATCCGGTTCGTCGACATCTCTCTTATTCGTGCACTGAGTATTAGCAATATTGTTTCAAGTGAGCTAAACTGGAAAAATACTCGTTTCCATGAAGAATCCATGCACGTGCACGTGTGCAGATCTATCTATTACATACACACAGTAAAAAAGTGTGCACGGTGCGTTTTATTAAGTTGTTTGCATACAATACGCAATACTTGCAGCACAAGCACTTAACTGCATTAAAATCCAGCCGCATGTATATTATGTACAGATGCCTACTTAAAACAATACACCCTTTATACTGCACTAAATAATAACAACGTCAATAATATATTCTACACAATTTTTAACAAAATATCCTTCTAAACTCTCCCCCACCCTAACTGAATCCAGCTCATAGACAAATAGTATTTAATTTTTATCTTTAATTTTTTACACTCCTACTATAAACATCATTATAAACTAAAAGTAATAAAATATGATATAATAAAAATATTTGATGTAGTACATTTACAAGAACCGTGACATACACAATTAATTTCTTGTCTCACTCCAAGCTTCAGATGAGTCATTGAATTGAAAAGAGACAAATAATGAATAGCGTGTATCACTTTCTATACTTATTATGATATATTATCATTATGACTATATGATTATATGATGAGTGCCTCAAAAATATTGAAACATCACGACAGACCCATAACATGTGTGTGTAGTGTGACGTGTGAATAAAATATATGAGAGTGCCACCGTAATAGAAGACAGAGATGAAACGTGAGACAAGAGAGACAGAGCACCGAATAAAAAACGGTGGTGGTGGTGGTGTAGATTTGATTGCTAGGATATATTATACGTGTAGCATTGTAAACATTTTGTACGTACGCATAAAAAGCAGGTGCAAAAACTGGGTGATGATGGGTGTGGTTTTTGTTGTATTGTGTGGACATTGCATTTATTGTACACTTGGGGTGCTTCGTTGTTTCATCCATACTAATATGATATTATGCCAATTGGCCCGTATATACACCAATTACGAATAATTGTTTTTACTTGATATAGGAAACTGTGGGATGATATTAGGCAAGCAGGTACATACAAGCACAACTAAAACACACACACATCTATCTACAACTATAAAGATAAAGCGGTTACCTTTATTTCGCTTATTAGAACGTACACCTACCGTACAATACACTACTACCTACATAGGTATATGAACTATGATAAGGATGTAATATAATAAAATCCCTACACACAAGAAAGAGATGTATTGTATGTGTAATGTGTAAGGTTTGGTATTTCTATCAATTGCAATTTTGGCTATTTGCCTCTGTTGTGTGTGTGAGTGCATGTGTTTTATATGAATGTATTCTATAGCATAGATGCAACATTTTTATGTGTGTATGAGTGTTGCATGTGTAATATGTTTTGTAGGAAAAAAAGCCAAATGCAGATATTTCACTACGTTGACAGATAACTGCAAACATTAGTACGTGTCTGTGTGCACAATGGCAGCTAGCAGCTATATGCATATATGCTATCATTGTTTTTATTCCATTCAATACACACACACACTCAACTTGTACATCAATTCACTATGTATGAGATTCTACTATTAAATTAACTAGGAAGGCACAATTATGTTAATATAAGGTGCGTCTCGTGTATGATAGGTATGCATATAATAGTTAACAGATGTGCATAATAGACAGATACAAGAAAAGTATTGGATATGCCGTGCCGTCTACTTAGAATTGTCAGTGAAAAAGCTTTGTTTGTTGTCAATGCAGTTGGGAGTAGGAGCAGAGCAGACGAAAAACATTGCATGAGTAGCAGCAGATCAACTTTTTCTTTTTAGTAGTACGAGTACAAGTCAAGTATGCATTTCAATTAATTGTAAGTGCAATTATATAAAACCAACTTTACTCAACGTGAAATGCAATTGTTCGAGGATAAATTCAACGCTTCATTTCATCTTTTTCTTCCGCTCAAAAACTCGCATGCATTTCTGTCTCCTCCACAATATAGTCAATGCCTATATTTATATTTTATTGGTCTGTACAGTATTACGTATTATTAGTTGCTATTACGCAAATGATAATGACAATTGCTTCCGCTTGAATTCTAGTTATGTAGTAATGGCGTAATGTGGAACGTGTGTGTGTGGAATGTATGTGTTCCGTGTTGTGGAGATTTTTTCTTTTAATTGTGATGTTAATGTCACCTGCTAACTGTTGCTCTGTACCGGCACAAGACAGGCAAACTTGCCTAGAGAGCAGAAGTGATGTCGAAAAATCCCGCAGAGTCGAGTGTGAAGTAATGTGTGTTGTTTTTATTATGACTCTCATTTACATGTACACAAATATATATTAATTGTCTTGTTACAAAGTTTTTTTCAACCTGTAGGGTATTGTATAATAGTAAGATATTATTGGGTATATACATAGTATGTGCTATTAAAAAAATATTTAAATGAAGACCATGTGCTTTATAGTATAGGTGCAAGTATGTAACACTCCAAAGTGATTTTTAATTATTTACCAACTAACCATACTCTATGCAATACAATACAATATTATATATCCCAAAGGACATTAATAGACATACCTATGTATATAGATACTGAGATTTTCAGGTCGAGGGTTTCTGTGAAATGCTAATGAGACAGCATTGTATGTGTTTCGACATTTCCTACAAATGATAAATAATTTTGTGGTGTTGGATAATTTGGTAGAACTACCAATTCTACTTATTCTTCATTCTTAGAAATACATTCTTTATAGCTTCGACAAGTTTTCCTGAAATCATTATAAGCACCTACTTCTGTTAAAGACATTGAATTATTAGCTTCCTTGAGTTAGAAAACTTCTCAAAAACGGCAGGAGACAGAACATAAAATAATGCATTGAGACGAAGGACAATTATCACCCTAGGCCTAGGAGTATCACCATAACACACACTTAAGTTGAAGAAAATAATTGTTCAAAATTCAAAAATTTCTATTTCAGCCGAATTAATGAAGTTAAGAATTACAAAAATTATATGATACAACTTTTTATACAGCGTACTTGTAAAAATATTTTATAGAGCTTTCATAAAGCAAGCAATGAGAAAAACTGTTACTCTGGATTACTGAGTTACTCTAATAAGATGTTCAATTAATATTTAATAACTGATGTATTACTATCATTAGATTGCCTTCCTCGTTAATGCATTGGATATGTAACCTTAGTACTATCTTAGGACATAAAAGGTCGAAAATAATATATACACGCTTGTACTGCTGCGAAGCTATAGTAAAAAAACTTCTCTGTTGTGTAAGATGCAGTACACGATTTGCACAAAAGTAACATTTAATAGTTCAATTGTACCACTAGTAGTTTTTCTTTGCGTATGCATAACACATAAAAAGAACAGGAATAAGAAGGAATTGACTTTTCACAGTTGGATAAATTTGAATCAACTGCGTTTTTCTCAGTAACAAGTCCAGCTTTGAAACAGAGAACCACAAATAGTTCTTAATAAAAGTGACAGTATAAAAAACGACGCGAGTTTTCAGTAATTGCACTAAGACTTTTTTGCAAGTACTACCTACCACATTTAAGTGTGCAGACATTAGAGTAAATACACGAGACATTTCATATAACTATGGAAAAGTTGGAGAGTGGGATATAAAATATTATTTACACTTTTGAAAGGATTTCGGAAAGGATGACATAATGTGTATACCTAGAGTATATATATACACAGCAGGCAGTCTAGCAGAAGAGTAATTTCACATAGAATTTGTTGGAAGAGGATTGTGAATTGTGAGTGGGGCAACCAAACCACACGAAGAGAATCTAGGAGGAAGATGTTAGCTAGGTTGGATTTGGATGACATGAGTAATGTAAAATGTACTCTGAGGTATTTAAGTGACCTCACAATTTTATGTTTCCTTTCGTTTTCTTAGCTCTCAGCTCTCTTCTGCAGCTTTTCTGCCCAAAGCTCTGTAAAAAGTCAACAACATTACAGACAGGTGTGTCAATGTGTCATCCTTTCGATTACTGTTTGATTAAGAGACAGTTTTTCAATTGTTTCATGTACACACACACAGCCTGTCCCACGATCCTTTGTGTTCATGAGCCATTTCAGATAATGTTATGTATTATCCCCACATCTAATACTCACATCGTGATAATACTTAACAGCAATCTGTGCCGTAATATACATTACACAAAAATAAATTGCTGACAGTCTGTAGGTGTATTAATATACACACACAACCAACAATGTATATATAATCCTCTCACAGACAAATTTACTTCACTCGCTCAATTTCCCCTTTCACACTAAACAATGCAATGTTGAGCAATTTAGGATTATATGACCATTTCTGTCACAAATTATACACAACTTGTTAATTTTACCTTTGATAAACTTACTTTCGAATCAAAATCTCAAGTGCAGTTTTATTTAGAACGCAAATTCTAACATAATGAACCTATTTCATTAAAGACAATCTATACCTCCTTTTACATTTTCGATTCTCAACGAAATCCAGCATTTTGCTAAAAAAATCATTCGTGTTCATTAGCAAAAGTTTTTCCTTGTTTGTATTTTAACAGAAATTTTAAGCAAAACACTTTGTATTAGTAGCTATTGCCCTAAGTTTATTATATTCATTATTAAATAAAGCTTTTTGAGAAGACAAAATGTTATTTTTGACTAGAAAAGGAGTAAGGACTACACAGAAGAGAAATTTCAATCTTTTTCTTCAGCTGTGTTTCTTCCTCCATTTCTACTACATCCCCGAGAATGAATTTTGGTGTGTAGGCACGAAAGAGGTAAGGACGTAACGTCGCAATCGAAAAAGAACATCGAGAACTTCGTTGTACTTTCTATTTTTGGAATTTATGGTTACAGTAGTTTTGACTAGTACTTCTCCTTATACCGCTATTGCTACTAGAATACAAGTATTACACTACACACCCCAAACCCAAATATGCAATTGTATAACTACAGAAATTGCCTAGACTTACAACCTTTGTACATCTAAATGCATTACTTACTAGTTACTATAAGGATTTGTTTGGATGTGTGTGTGAGAGAGTAACTTTAGAAATGTAAGGAATCCGCTGACTCTGACAATGATCTTTCCCTCTTTCCTCCCTCACAAAATTACCAATAGATCACATCCATATCACGCAACATTTTTCTCTGCAGACAAAGAACCGAGCGTAGGTTATTTCTGTTGAACTTTGGTCGGGCGAAGTGTGAGTATCGGTTACGTTTTCATGTTTGTTCTGACTTATTGTTAGCACTTGCAAGCTCAAAATATTATTATATAACACATACACATGTAAAGTGCACCGACACACTCGAAACGAAAAAGAACCTCAGAATCAATGCAATATCCATACTCAATGTGCTTTATGTCTGGGTATGTATGTATTCACTTTTCAAGCATTTGTTGGTTTTGAAGACTTTGACTGCACTTAAGTGAATAGAATATTTTTTAAATGCCGTCATGTATGATTCAATTGTAAAATTAGGATCTTTAAAATCCTTTAATAATAAATTCCTCTCAAAATCCTTGTATATAGGAAGAAAGCATATTTTTCTACATTTTTTTAAATTCACGCTATATTTAGTAATGTCTAAATGTAATGTTGGTGCTGGTGTAATGTTGCTGCAAAGGATGGGTTGTGTTGTGTTACACGGTTTTATAGCTGTACATATTATGAACTGTTTAACAATAGGATGCTGTAATAAAGCATCTTCGTCTGGCTGCTATAGCCAGTGAATAAACTCATATGCAAACATCCAATAGTGGAATTTTACTTGCATGGCGCCCACAACAACACACGCAATACCAAACCGGAGGTGATGTTGTTACGGTCATTGTATGATTTTCATCAAGGCTAGGAAAAATAGAAACAGAGTAATGAACTTAAATCTCGCAGTTCCATCCAAATGAATAATGTTATATGTACTACTAATAAAATAATTGCACATACCGCTGCAATCTGAAATGTTGTTGCTAAATGCTATACTCTTAAAGCCATATAAAAATACAAAGTGTTAAAAAAATATTCGTTTTACATAGAAATACAAGTTTTAACTCGCATTATGTGAAGCGTTTCATCTAATAAGTAAATTCAAGAAAATTCTTTCTCTATAGCACGTACTAGTTCAAAAAACTCTTGTAATAGGAAATAACATATTGTTTCACTAAACTAAGCTTTCATTTTTAAAACTGTTTGTATTTTATCCATGAACCAATTAAATGGAATTTTAACTTCATCCTCAATTAACTCTTGTGCAATATTGAACGCAGTATTCATAGTGTAGAAATGCATCAGTTTATTGTTCTCCAATTACAAATATCTATCTATTTATTAGAATTAAAATGAATACTTATAAAATTATAAAAAATAATTCATCGAAAATGTAGCTCAGGCCTATTTGTAGACATATCTATGTATATAGGTATACCTACTTGTTTGTGTGTATAAATCACTAATAATTCTCAGTTTGCTATTTTTGAACTTATTGAACTACATGCTCTACCACAGAGCAATGTGCAAACGCCCCACGTATTTGTAAAAAACATTGTCAACAATAAAACACTATATAGACATATTGCTAAAGTGGTTTGTGGTTTATATAAAATAAAATGTAAAAGTAATTGTCTTAATTGAGTATGTAATCTAATATTGAGCAAAAAACGAGTTCAGAAACATATCATGTAGACCGATGTTGCTCATCTAATGAAGAATCGTGTATGTATTCTTATAACTAGTATGCATATATGTAGAAGCTGTTGTATGCATGATGATTATGTAATGCGTGTAAGTCAAACACTTCACTTGCACTTGTGGTGTACCTACTGAACCTACTAGCATACAGTTGTATTCAAGAAGCAAGACCATGAACAAGTCTTCACGCATTCACTCAAAACAAGACGCAATTTTATACAATAAAGATCATCCCATCTTCACTCGTTTGTTTTTATTCTCCTTAATTACTGTTATTATATTACAACTATAATCTTCCACAATATCCACTCACAAACTCAATGAATCCAACAATGCGCAGATTGAGAGCAATGTTCGTTTAAATAAGCTACTCTCATCTTTTACCATTTATTATTGTTATTGATTGCGTTTCCTAATACATTGTCTTATTTACATGCGTTTTATACACACTAAGTATTATGCAAACCCTATAATATCTAATAATGCATCTTATTAGGAATTTTCAATTTTTCTTGCGCAACCTTACATAGCTATAGAATAATTTCAATAACTTAATGAGGTTCGCTGAAGCAATTTGTGTCATCCTACAGTTCAAAATTAAAAAGGAGATGCACAGAACGTTTAAAGATCTACTTTAATCAGATACGCACACGCATTTATTATGATTGTGATCCCATTTCATAAATACCAATCAGAAGAAATCAAACTTCCAAAATATTTCAATATTGGATTATTAAACCTTCTAGGTAAATAGTATTATATTCTATCTCTTTGTATGTGCATAGAGACACTACATTCTCTTTTGAAATTATTTCATGCACATAAAAATTTGCAATTTGGCAATAATTGTAAGCTGTAATGATGAGTCCATGACTAATAATGGTTGATATAGGTACATGCACACGTTTTGCCCGTCTGCGGCTGTAAGTAATAAGCAAGTATTTATATAATAATGCCTCAAGAGTAAATACAATAACTTTTGATATTTACTAATCAAATATTACACCGGCAAAGATGTACTTTGTAATATTTGCACATTTGTATTATGATTTGATCAGTACAGTTTTGAAATTGCACAGATTGGATGAATTATGTAATACGAAATGCTACTAATAATCTCAAATCATCAAATCATGTCCTCGTAAGTTTAAAAACGATTGTTGTTTCTTATTTAACAACCAAGGGAACAATATCATTATGGTGTGGGCAATTCGTGTCTGTAGAGATTTGTATCACCAATAATAATATCTGCAGAGAATTTCGATATTTACGACATCATTTATTTCATGAAGCAGTTCCACAGATAGTTTTTCATCGATGCAATAATTGCCCACGTATTTATTACCTAGTTCTACTAGAAACCGTTCAAATGTATGTGTACATTTGTTTTTAAGCGACAGACTTCTGTTATTGACTATTGGAAGGAAATCCAAAATTATTTCTCAATCAGACTCATAGACACATACTGCTTTTAGTACGGGATGTGGGAATTCCATTTGCCATTATGATTGCGAGGGCATGCAGGAAGTGAATTTTTTCCACAACCGCATCCGACGGCATTCTACAGATAAAATTCAATCTTGCTGTCGTTGTTGGCATAAAGTTGGCACCATCACAGTCCTATAAAAAATCTTTGCATACATAGGGGTGCGTGTGGTGTTTGTTCATGTACACATATATGTGTGTACGAAAACGGCGTGTCACAACGGTTCACAATTGCATAATTTAAAGAATAACACACAAAATATGGATTTTTGATAGCAAAATGAGAGAATAAAATTGAAGGTTTAGTATTAGGGTTTTTACTCAATGGGGCATCCACATGAAGAATTTATATTCGAAGCGAATACATAGATCATATTGTACATATTGCTTTTTCATTCGAAGCGTATACATTGCTTTTTCAAAAAAAAACTCCAAATCATTTCAATATACATAATATACCTACACGGGAAAAACGATCTTGCTTTGCACAGACCCAAACAATGTTTTTCTAAACTTTATTGAAACCCAGAGTTTTTTTTAACTATTTCATAGAGTGCATAAAATCTTAAATGAGCATCGACTTATTGCTTCAAACCTATTGCTTATCAAAATGCAGGATTGACGGTTAGTTATTTAATAAAAAATATCATTCAACACATGACAGAAAATATGCATGTAAGATATACACATTTTACAAACAAAAAAACCCTTATAAGCTTTGACAGAATGATTTCAGTACTTATAAAATCTTCTAGTTCTGGTATTTCCTATTATTATAATGGGTCGAAAATAATTATTCATTATTTATTTATTTAATACCCTCAAATACCCATATCTAGTTAATATAAGCTTTCAAATTACATGAAGCTCATAATATTTTCTAAACAATTATGGCAGTCATTCTACCTACAGTTAAAATAATGGCTAAACTATGATAATACCTAGTTATTCGAGCATAATGAACTTCTATATCATTTATGTTATGACTGTTGATATAAGTAAAACTAGCTGCTTTACATTACACATTGCAGAAAGGAAATGATTGTCAAAATTATAACTGTATTATTTAACTATGTAGAATTTAAGTAGATTTAGTTCGTTTAGTCAGTGATATACTATAATTATTTTCTAGCTATATTTACCTTACCTTGATAAAATACAATAGTACAGTACACTTGTGGACATTGAACATGAACACAAAGAACCAAAAAACTATAATGATAAAAAATGTGTAAAACTGCATAATGATGATCAATGTTGTGTCCTCATGATCGACAAAATATTTAAATGAAGGCTAAACTAAACTAGTTAATAATGGCAGTGTGCCATCCATCATAACAGACATTACCTGCAATACAATTTATTTATTTTGCACGTAAAATAAGCGTGAAGCATTGGTTAGCTATGGGTAGTTGAAATGAATTATTAATGATGTAAATGTCACAGGGCGAATCCCTACAAACAGGTATTTCCAAAAAGACAACATTGTACACCTGCTTTGTACAATAACCGCCTTGGCCCTAACTCCCTATTACAGTTAAATACAATACATTGTATCGCACTGCATTTAAATAACCGCAAATAAATGTATACCATGCTAATATCATTGCACTTACAAAATGCAAGCACTCAAAAGACATGACATGATACCCATATATTTAATATACGCAGTCAAAGTTAGTAAGGGCTAGGGAGAGACGGGAGTAGTAAATATAGGCGTGATTAGAATAATATGCATCCAAACCAATGCCACACATACACGGAACAATTTGACTTGCTTTTAGATCAATAAAAATTTCATTATTACGTCACCACCACACAAACGTAGAAACGAATCGAAAGAATGACTCATCAACGCAACTAAGCGTCACATAGTCCCATCACTAACAACAACTGTGTTCTTGCAGAATCCCTTCATATTATTGCCATTGCCAGAATTGCCACCCTCATCCGAACACCGGCTCCAGTGTGCCACAGCTTCAGCTGCATTCATTCATCACAAAACCCTTTCCCTCGGTTCACTTGTACAATTGCGTAAATAATACACCTGAGGGAACGTTCTTAATTTCCTCAGGTGTATAAAATTACATTTTGTGAGTTACTACACTCCAATACAACGTGCGTGAACTGTCAATAAAATGATGATTCAAGACAAGCACGATTTTAACTGAGACATTTTCGGAATTATTGTGTCTTTATTAATACACATTTTCTTATGCTCTTCTTGAGTACGGTTTTCTATTGAAATTAATACAAAAAATATTTTTATATTTATGAATGAATGTTCGTGGTTGTTAGGTACAGCTTTGATTCATGAGTATTTGCATATTGTAGGTACGATATTATAATGTAGGTGTACATTGCGTTTAAATGTAGAGAATCAAAGCGCTTGAATAAATTGAAAGAAAATGTGGTCCAAAATCGTGCTGGTCTGATAGCGATTGTTAATTAGCCCAGACAATTTAATAAAATATAGGTAGGAATACTACACAAGCAAATTAGAGGGTACATAGTACACATTGTAGTTTTAATTCAATTTGTTCAGATGTTGTTCAACTCTGTGTGCGAGCATGGTCTTTTGCTGTATTTATGAACAGAAAAACAAAAGAGACAGCGGCTTAATTTAAGTAATCCTCTTGTCTCTAAAGTAAATTGTATTGATGATTGAACTAAGCGTAAGATGAGCTGAAGATTCCCACATTCTTTTTATATTGCTATGCATAATTAACATCGAATATATATCGGAAAGGCATAGTGCACTGCGTTGCACTGCTATAATTATTATGTATAAATTATCTAATAAAATTCGAGAGAGAAATCGAGTAGTCCCATAGTACAGATATATGTATAATGGACCGAACCAAATATGTTAGCACAGTGTACTCTGCAATATTTAAAGTATTAGGTATGCAATAGAACAGAGTATGGGTACAGCGTAAAATGTAACAATGCAAAATGAAATGGATATTTGAACTCGCAGAGTTCTGTCGTCCCTTTAGCTTTTACTAATGGATGATGAATGCATTTTGTTGTTCATATAAAGAATATTTTAGCCATACAGTCTCCTGTGTAATATGTAAGTAGTAAATAATGCATAGGTACCTAAAGTTTCGCCTCTAGTTGTATTTTATGTGGCTAGAGAAAAAGTAAGCGAATAGATCGACTCTGTGTGTTGTGGTTTTTGTGCGTGCATATAGCCGATGGCTTGACTATTTTATGGCTACACGTTTTCTTTCCTGTTCTATGTGTCTGTAGCACATCATACAGGTAAAACGTACTAAACGCTGATTATTGAGCAGGCACAATTTAAAAAAAAAGATTATGTAAAAGACAAAGTCAACTCTATCTGAGCAACGACAACTCGTTAAAGAGAGCAATCTCTCCTCTGAGCAGTCTCTGATTCATTTTGAGTAACCTACACAGAGCTACACAAATCAAATATAGACAAACCAAGCAGTACCTTGACTCAATTGAACTTTTATATAATATTGATTGCAGATGTAGTCAATATTTGGTATAAATAGAAGCAATGCTATATACATGTGTGCAGAGACTTCATGTGAGACTGATTGTGAGAAAAACTTAAAATGAAACTTTTGAAAATCACAATCAACTTTAAATCACGTGCGGCGATTTATAACATTTACATACATGACAAAAAATTCGTCAAGTGACGTATGATTTTGCAATCTGTTGTCGTTACTCTTTCATTGTGTGCCATTTAGGTACACAGTGTTTTGAAGAAATGGCCTTTGTACAGGTTTCTTGTTGTTCAATGTACAAATAGAACTTACATCGTGCCACACTGAACTACTTATAAATAAATGGTAAAACTGCAAGTGGTAAAAACAGTAAATGCTAAGTAAACTAAAACCAAGTGGGTGTTAAAACTTGCAAATTGAACAGGTTGAATTGAAACAGACATAGTTCTTATTTACTTAACCTGTTAACGTAATAATAATGGGGGTACACACCACGCATTTACAATATTCAACTTCTTAATATTTTAATTCAGGATAACCAAAATAAAAAGGTTGTTGTACCCAGACATTTATGGCAAACATTTTTAATTCTTTCATTTGTTCATAAAACTCCTGACCGGGAGAATATCATATTATTATTTAATTATATTTGAGTACTTCTATGTAATGTGCTACACGTTGAATATAAGTATGCTAACATAATACTTCCTAAACGTACACACACACTGACGTTTAATGTCATGAGAATATTTCATAACCCCAATAATATTGTATCATTCCTCCTAATAAAGGTTTTTCATGTAAGTAGTGAGGGAAGGGAGATCCATATTACATAATTATGTCTTAAATACATAGTATGCCTTCTTTGTAATAATCAGTTTCTTTCAAATGCCATAAATACACAAATTATATGCAACAAAAACGGTAGGAAAAAAATTTCACGGACAAAACCTGCGTTGTAATATTAAATGCTTATTTACGAAAATGATTATTCAATACATAGCGTAACCTTGCAAAGGTTAAGCCGAAACGTGAATCACTTCATAAAATATGCAAAATAATTTCAAGGAAATGAAAACATGAAATATTGTTAGTAATATTGAAGGGAATGGAACAAAGACATGATTAAACAAAGTTGCGGAAAATTTGCATGAGATATATAACAGTAGCATTTGATCTAGTAGATGTACACATGTGTTAGTAATGGTTCCACACTCTGAATACTAATAAGCATACAAAATACATGAAAGAGCGAATTTTGATGAGGATGACGCTGCTGCGAACAACTGTCAGAATAAGTATAGAGTGAGTCAGCGTATGGGACACGAGCAACTATGAACCATATAATATGTGGTAATAATATAATTTTGATTGTTAGTGAGTGCGGAGGACCTGACAAAGAATTGAGTGCTCTGTGAGAGAACAGGTCTCCGTGAGTGGAAAAAGGAGATGAATCTATGGATGATGGACTATTGCTATAAAACTCCACTCCACTCCCTCACAGTCATCCTCGTTAGAATTTATCGTTTCTGTGCTGCACGGTGTGTGTAGTGGTATCAATTTCTCGTCGGCCTGATTTCCTCAAGGTAAAATACTTTAATGCTAATGATATGATTATAATGCTATCGTTTCAATGCTATTTCAGCTCCAACTCCATAACAATCCTCTATAAAGTACCTGTGTATCAACTATTATTAAATCTATACCATGCTATGTTATATTACACTCCACAGTACTGCACAACATCTTAATCGTAAAGACGATAGCAAAAATCATGAAATTGCAATAAAGGAACCATTGCATTGTGTAGCATTACTCATGCTAGTTTACTACTACTAGTATTGTACCTTTGTACAGAAAGATGTAGATGTACGAGTGTACGACCATTATCGTAAAAACTTCATGTCGCCAGTTTTTACTTTCATCGTCATGTCTTTGCATGGCTTAGCCGACAATGGTCACAACATACGACTGTATGGACACTAGGTTAATATTTTACCTACAAAATACATATACATGTATAAAGTACCCCAGGGTCACTCTATGTGTAAATGCACTAACAATTTTGGGGAATTCATAAGTGGCTATTGCAAAATCAATTAAATGACACCCCATGTACTGATTCTTGTTACAAATGATGAGATTTTGAGTTTTTTAATGTCTTTCTAATAATAATATGTTGTATGAAAATATCTACATATATAATGCCTATGTAGTATTAACAAGTTTGTACTATTGTCAGTTTCTTGCAAAACCAGAACATGGAACGAAGGAGGTAGCTGAAGCACATAGAGACGTAATCAAAGTAGTTAATTTGTTTCGGCAAAGTTTATTTTTCATTCCTCACGTGTTATATGATGGTAATGGGCCTTCGTTGTATATATAATACCTGCACCAGTATTAGCACTAAATATATGCATTCTCACCACTCACTATTTAAACGCGTCAAAATTCTCAAACAAAGTAAAGTCAGTTAACAAGGTCAAACAATTGCATAAAAACTTAACAGATTTTTAAATACTTGGATTCACAGATGAAGAATGGAAAATCCAGAGAGTGTAATTTCATAGCTGTGCATTCTTTTCATTAGACACAGTGCAATTATTGCAGTACTATAACTCCCCGGGCGGAAGAACCGATACGAGGTCTGTTAACATTTCTCTTTTCGTACCGAGCTCTGTGGAGCTGTCTTAAGAGC
>JAQFYB010003752.1:0-18381 GCA_034694085.1 Pogonognathellus longicornis | reverse complement strand
ACGCAGATTAGTCCTTTTTTAGGCTTTTTTACATGTGTTTTTACAAACCCCATGAGAATTTTATTATATAAGATATGTACAATACAAACAACACAATGGGAAGCTTGGATTGGGAAGAATGAGAAAGTGTGCCAAGATCTTCTAAATAGAATTAATAGAAGCTGCATTACATTCAAAGTTACTCAACTGACAGACAGAGACAGCTACTTCTGTTTTCTATGCAATACATAACTAATGCACGAATTTCTCCTGTTTGTATTAAAGCAGAATATTATACGGGCATACTAAAGTTCGGTTTATTCTTGTGTCATTTCATTTGGCATTCCCTATGCATTAGACATAATATTGTAGGTGCTAGATCTATATACATATCATCAATAGTCTGAAATTATTCCTCAGTCTACTTAGTTCTATCAAGTTCTATTGTAGTGCAGCTTTAGTAATATTAGTTTGCGGGAGATTGTGCCCTGTATTCATTTCATTGTGCAATGCAGTCAAAATACACATTTCTCCGAGCTCTAACTGGAAATTCCAAAATTTCTGTGAAATTCTCCCGACTTCACTTGACATAAGAGTAAATGTGAATCCCAACGTAATTTTCTATTCTGTATATGGTATGACATTTGCTCTTCTATTTGGCCTCCAGCTACTCGCAGTCTGTAGTAGTGCATTATTTCAAAGCATTAGTTGCTCCACTTGCTCTCTTTGCGTTCAACTTGTGTTGTATCATGACAGACTAATATTTTCAACTCATGTATCTGTAAAACTAAACTCTAGCCTTGTTCTGTACTATATACCAACTTAGAATTAGACGCATGCAAAATTGGGACACTTAAGTGTAGCGTAAATACATTATGACATTACGAAGCACTAACCGACTTGCCTAAGGTGCTGGTCACAATATTACAACCACAGCTCAAACCATGCTGAAACTACACTAACTAGCACTACTAACTAAGTAATAATATTATTATTACTTTTGCGTATGTACTTATGGTTTGTAGTTTGCAGTAGTATGTACTAGTGTTCTTACATTAACACAATTATAATACAACCTTGATAAATACATGGAGAATATTGCGGAATTGCTAAGAAAGCTTTAGGTCTTGTGGTATGTATGACTTTGACTGGCGACAGCGAAGACGAGACTACTGAAGCATAATATAGAGAAAAAGAAGGGCTCTATCCCTGCATGGTCGTTGTAATTTCCATTTCTTCAATGTATGTACAGTATGTAGTAGTATTGTAGTATTATACCATGTATTGTATGATGTGGCAGAAACAAAGTGAGTTTAAGTAAGTAGTATTTGTCGTAAGGCAAAGATTTCTGTGTGTGTACTTTCATTTCAGCAAAATGACTCCTTTGGGTACAGCAAGAAGACATTTAGGTACGGATTTTGTGTATATCATTCCGTTACAGCCACATAGATTCAAACTACACACTTCCACCACTCTATCCATGACTTACTTTAGTTTAGACTAAAGCAGCAAGTACCTAACCAAACTACAACACAATTACGTTGACGATGGAAATGGCCCTTGACTTGTATTGCATTGCATTGCTTAGCTGTCTCTCTGTGTGTGCCTTTCCTACTATTTTGCTTGTTATGTTTCGTGAAGGCCGTAGACAGACTTGTCTTTCTCTTCGAGTGTCTAGTTTATACTGTATAGCAGAATATCTGTAGGAATTGCATATATGAAGCAGTTCATCATACGGAACTATGGAATTCAACAGTGTACATGACATCTCATAGAATCACCTCGTAGAAAATAGTAGGCTATTTAATTTGATTATCCCTAGGAGCCAAAAAAGCCATAGAAAAGCCACCAAGTTAGTCCTAGCATAACATAATATATAATAACATTGCCACTGCTAACCATTCGCACATCCCTAAGCACGTCGGTCGTAATAACATTAACTTAGCTTATATCCGCAGCACTTATTCTCAACTATGTACTCCTGGTACATACTACATGGGAGATGTACAGTCAAACTGCTGAAGTATGTGGAGTGGAAGGAAGTCTTGACGTACTGTAGTGTTCTGGATATGTCTGTACATTGTGTTTACTTACGCACGAGATATTACAAATTATATGTACAAGTATTACTTCAATCTTCTCTATACGTACATTACCTATATATACAAGTAGCATGAATGCAACTATTAAAGTAGAGCGTTTATCCTTACATAGTAGAATATATATGTATATACAATCAAGGCCGTATTTAGGATTCCATTTCGAGAGGGACAAAATACCAAAATGATTTACAATGCGAAAATTTTTGCGATTTTTTGCATTTTATTGGTAAAATAACTTATTGTTTGAGATTTCGGGAGGGACAAAATACCAAAATGATTTACAATGCTAAAACTTTTGTGGTTTTTTGCATTTTATTGGTAAAATAACCTATTTTTTGGGTTTTTTGGAGGGGCAATTGTCCCTTTTGCTCCCCCTTAATACAGCTTTGTATACAATACACTAAGATTGCATGTTTTGTGTAATAGTGGTAGTGTATAGTGTGTAGTAGTGTAATAGGGGAAGAAAATAGGAAAAAGGCTGAGAAAGATAGATAGAGAATTAGTAAATGCTCCAGTTTATGGACATGACACAGTGGTAAGCGTTTTTTCTTTGGTTGTCCACGTTCTTATGCCTTGAAGTCGTCAAGAAGATTGGAGACTGTGTGGTAAAGAGGCAATAAGGATGACTTACACAAGTCGTGTTCGAAGTTCATGTCAATAGCCGAAACTACTCTAAATATCTGTGTAGTAATACATAGAGATAAGTGAATTAGTTGATTACAGAGGTTATCGACGCTGTCATCCTTTAAGACACACAAAGATCTGTGTATAAAGAATTGCGCTTAATAAGAAATAAATTTAAGTAGCACAAAGACATCATGTCACATCAGGAGCGACGTAGCTACTAAAAGACTCATTTTAAATCGTTGTACATAGAACATAGTCGTAGTGAGACCATTAATTTTATTCTCTCTCTTTCTGTCTCTATCTCTCTCTCGGAATTCTCTCTCTCTGATCAAGTCTCCAGACATCTATGTACATATATACCACATTGTGTTTTCTGTTTGAATATAAGGATATGAAACAGAAACGTATTTTATAAGTATGGCTGTAAGTACACATTATGCTATATATTACAAAAGTACCTAAATAATAACCCAAAAGCGTTTACGAGCCTTTGTATAGGTATCAAATGTATGTAGTAGCTACATTGAGTAGGTAGTTAGAGTTCACTAAACGATTAAATGTGACTTCCATGGTCCAATAGTCTATTTGTGTACCAGTAATCTGACTTTAGACGAGACTATTACAATTATATTATTATTGCCCCTATTACACCCACTATAAACTAATATTTCATGCACAATATCTGTTTGAACAGCATAAACAGCAACGCATGACAAAATAATTGTTGAGGCAGTGTATATAAAGTACATAAGAATACCATTACACTTACTTAGTTTTTAAAACGTTTTTTTTGTGATAAAGAAATTTTTTTTTTAATAAAATGATTCTACTACTACAGTGTTAAGAGTCAGATTGTACATGTACAGTATAAACTATAGTAATATGCTAATCTCAATTTCTCAATTATTTAAAACGATCAAGAATTCAAGACAGTATGTAATTTGCATGTAAGTGCATATAAATACTACCAGCATGGAGCAATATTCGGTAGTGCAGTGAACTTCTAATCATTAAAGATAATTATACTCGACTCGCCCGGACCTATCTGAAATTTAATTGGAGTCAGGACAGCAGTATAAAGCCACAACCAAGAAGAAGAGCATCAATGTACTGAGGCGAGGTTAAAAAGAGCATAAAAATCCGAAATGAAGCATCACTATATGAAAATCAGTAATTTAGTTCTCAAAAGATGTTGAAACGGGACTTTTCCAAAGCTGTCAAGTCTATCTCTTTGTATTTTGTTGTCCTATCCTATCCTAGACAGTGCTATTATGTAAAACTGAATACATATACACTTTGAAATTGGAGAAATATATAGAACGGAGAAACTCATCTGGAATGAAAGTAAATCTACAATATTGTACTACAAGAAGATGGAGATGAAAGGATGATTTTCCCACAGTCCCATAATTCATTCATCCCTTGCTTTGCCTTGCCTTGCCTTTACTTTTCAGAAAAATATGAACGTCCTACTATTTGAAGTAGCAATATCTCTATCCCATATGAATGACGTATGTAGGTACCTTCATGGACTCTGGTGTCTGTGTATATTATTATGTTTCTTCAAGTGTCTAATCCTCCCTATTATACAACTGTATATGCATTAGCCTGCATATATCATTGTACAAATAAGTTAGTATAATTTATAACAAGCCAGAAGAACAGACTCGTATCAAATCGTACCTAGGTATATAATATACCTAAGTACATATCTAGTTAGATGAATGCAACTCACATTTATATACCTTGGTGTATGTACTACATAGCATATCTGCAGTTTACACAGAACAAGAAGACGAAGAAGAAGAAGAAGAGTTTCACAAGGGAAATGAAACGCTAGAGTTATATAGAGTCGCAATGGAAGTAGCTATGAGTTGATGTGGAAAACCAAAATGGAAATGCCTTTTGCTTGGGCTCTTCACTTCACTACACTGCAATTATCTGGCGAGGAACCTTATGACTACTAATAACTTTACTGTATTAACTTCAGTTGTCTTGACTTGAGTTTTGAGTTATCTGTGCTACTACATGTACACTAAAGGAGTAGTACTACAATAGCAAGAAGCATCTCACATTATACACTTTACATATAGTTTTAGAGTTACATTGTAATATGTAGGGATATTACTACCATGTATATAGGGACAGGTATTGTGCAGATACACCAGAGTGGAAATATGCATGCAGGCAATTGTGGATCACTCCCCGGCCCCGGTTTATATAATTCCTTGTATGCTGATTCTCATTTAGTTTTTCTCCTTAACTTTAGCAACAAGGGCGGAAAATGAAAATAGAGAGAGCGAGAGACTCAGAGTGCGCGAGAGAGGATGAAGCTTATACGCTGTGAAGATGAGTGCACTTCTGTATGGAAATTGAGTTAGAGACGAATAGTGTAAACTCTTGGTGAAATTTGCGGGTGCTTTTCTTTCGTTGCACCATGCTGACATGAAAGATTCAAATCTTAATACGATAAGAAGACTTAAAACTGTTTATGGTAGTTATGCTCCTGGAAAGCAAGGGTATATAAGAATGGTATTACTACACAGAGTGCTGTGTCTGTGTGTGTGTGGACGGATGGTTTCTTTGACGTAGTATTAGTAGTGTGTAGTATAAGAGTATTGTAGCAAGAGTACAGTAGAGTGCTAGTATTTGTGATCTTCAGAGATGAGACTGTGACTTTCTTTGTTTTGCCCTTTCTTTGCTTTTATTATCTTTCTCTTCTGTTTAATTCTCCCGTTCTCTCATTTTCTTTCGCTTTCTATTTTCGCCCTTTCACTACAGTCAATGTTGACATACGCAATTTTCAAAGAAGTAATTGTGAAACCTTACCAACTAAAAGCCTTCTGTTTGGTTTCCATTAACTCTTTCCAGTTGACTATATAATGTATTATATGTTTAAGAGAGTGTCTACACACTTTCAAGGATCTCCTATTTACATATTGAGTCGAAAATCATCAACACAAGACTTGAGTCACGAGAGATATGCGATATAACTCAAATATTTTCATTTGTAATGTAATAGTTTCTCAATTTTATTCATCTCTTTCCATTTGGGTATCTAAAGCTTTTTACTATGTCTGTGTAGTGTGTACTATTTGTAAAGGTATGCATTTCAAGGTTTGCCCTTGGTTTGTAGCTTGGAGGGGGTGGGAATCTGTTTTCTGGGGAAAAGACAAATACTATTTATAATACTCTGGAGGAACGCATTTCAAGTTTAAAATCCGCACTTCACAATGTAGGTAATAAAGGAATCTAAGGTAATACTATTGAGATGGTGAAATGCGTCGTAAGTGAATTTTTAGCAAATCGTGTCGTGCAAAAGTGTCAAGCTGTTCGTGAAAAATTGATGAGGACGGTGATGAAGAGGTTCTCTTGGAATGGAGAGCATGTCAAATGAAAATGTAGGTAAATGGTAAATAGTTTCCAGTGTTGCAGTGTAGTCTTTTCGTTTTTTGCGTAATACTTACACACACAGAGTTTAGAGAAAACACTCAATGTTAGTAGACCCTTGTGGTAAATGTACTCATTTCCTCCAACCCATTTTCGTTTATATATACCGGTATAGAGAGGACACGCAAATGTACGCAAGATTCCGTTACATTCTGTGTGTAATGAAATTTTCCACCATCACAGCCCACACAGGAAAAGCAAACGAGTTAAGTCACACAATCAGAGTTGACTTGACAGTGACAGTAAAAGTCATTGCATGAACATAAATTCGTACGTGGGGGATTCAACTAACTCGTACAATTCCCATTTACCTAAATGTGTCAAAAACACACTCAAAATAAATTCTCGTGCCAGAATATTTTTTCTTTTTGCAAAAATTGATTTTGTAAGTAACACATGCGTCTGTCGTGTCTTTTAATGCTGTTGACGTTCACACTGAGTGTGTAGTATTAGTTTACATGCAGACACAAGCAATCTCAAAGCAAACAAATGACATACTGAGACAGGTACCTATAGCTATAGCTGTATAAATGCTATACACATACATTTAAGCTAGAAACGAGTATTGCGTATTATGCATTTGCATTTATTCAAATGTCAAAGATGAAATGTAAATTTGTTACATAGGGAAATGACATTTTATATTGTTTAAGGGTCAAGTAATGATGTTTTTACATGGTGCCTTGAAATAGTGCGTGTGTGTGGAAGGAAATGAAAAAGTAATTTGTTTCCGAAATTTACACGAATGTTTAGAAATTAGAAATGTAATCGACTTCGCTAACATCAAATATTGTACCGTATCTCACGCACAAGTTACACCGTACTCAGGCAGTGTAGCATAATAAGATCAACAGTAGAATTGCCTCGAGGACTAATAGATATCAAAATGTCAACCATGCAGACTAAGACTGAGTGAGTCATTTGCATGTCTTTTGATGAGCGAGTCCTGACAGTTACTTGTTAGTAGAAGTTCTGAGTTCGTGACCAAATTACAATTATTATTTATTATAGCAACGACCTGGAAGACAAGACAGAGACAAGTTCCCCTGCATCACGGCTGTATGTATAGGAATAAACAACTTTATTTCGTAAACATTTTCCTTAATACTTACAGCTGCATCTCCACTATAGAAGCTGAACCGTACGGTCACCATAGAACATTACTGTTACATTGTAACTAACTTCTTATAATATTATTTTGAATACAAACATAAAACAAAATGTCATGTGCAGATTTGGTTCTCATGATACATACTACACCTCCTAAGAAGCATTGTGCTGTCACTTTTAAATATTTCATCGCACATTGTATCTGTGTATACAACCATTAAAACCCAAAACTTGATAACAAAACACATTTGTCAACATAGTACCTAGGTACGCAGATATGTGTCTCACATGTATACCAATACAGACACTAACACGTGAGTTTCTTAGACAAGTGCAAGTGTATAAAATATCTGAACTGTTTATAGTGTATTGTATGGGTGGGACTCATATTTATTGTACATAGTATTTTCATGATTATACTTTACGTATATTTAAAGTATAGATGTGTATTCATGTGTAATTAATACACGCCAATTCTTTGTTCAGTGTAAGTGCAGTAGTAGTTCTAGTGAATCTAGTGTCGTATTGCATCGTTCGTATTTCGTGTCCACACCAGCAGAAATCCTCATTTGTAATTTCGTAAAAGCTGGCGACAGTGAGAATTTGAACTGTGAGTCTTACTCTTAGCTAAATGAAATTGGTCGTTCCGGAGTCTAATTTCTTCTTTGTTGTAACGTAATATAACAGCTATGAGTCAAGTTCAAGTAAAATGTTGGACATTAAACTGCTAGATTAGATTCTGCAGTAGTGTACTCCTTGTACTACAAACATGCATTTTATAAAATACAACTACGTAGTATACCTACTGCGTCTCAAGGATTAGGATTTACAGCAAGGATGCATATAAACGCAGATATTTGGGAATTAAGAAAGAGTTACTGAGAAATTAAGGAGTGACTCTGCTAAGAATTTCGAATTAGAATTAGAATTACAAATACTACCTCGTTCATTCCTAAGGGTAAATACTAAATACGTTGCAGCAGTAGCATTAGTATCAGCAGTGCTAGAAATAGAACGAGGATGATATTACATGGCATGGCTCTATATTTCTAGTATAGTACCTAGAGCAGTCTTGCTCGTTTTGCGTTGGAAGAGGCGAAGACAGTAAAACAGATATTATTGTATTAGGTAATAGGAAGAGACTAAAGAGGACTGGGTTCTTTCTCTCAGAAATGGATAATGGGTTATATATGTGGTAGAACAGACAAGAATATTTCTTATCTTGGGAGAAGAAGCCTCAACTCAACTCTCAACTCAACTCTCCAGCTAAAGTTTTCAATTCAAAAAGAGCACTTAAAGAGCTATAGAGGGAAAAGGTGGAAAAAGAACGTGTTAGATGCAATGCAGAGATAATTTCTCTTGTGCAGAGTTGGCATAAATTCTCCACGCGAGACAAAACAAACCCAATCGGACTTGATTTACGAGGCAGAGCCGACTCTTGTTTGGTGGTTTCTTTCCATCTCATCTCATCTCCTTTACAAATCTTGTCTCATCCATATCCATTCATTTCTTGCCTTTTTATAACCATCATCCAACGACACACTACCTATATACATAATACATACATACATACCTACTAATACTTTCCACTTACACCAACATTCTTCCCCAACTCACGCAGAATATTACGTATGTAACAAAGCAACCAAAATATCCCTATAGGTACATACTAGTCATTCGATGCCACACAAAACAAAAGGACAGCTCAGCATTCCGCTGCATTGCATTAGTAGAGTGTAGTTTAAGATACGAATCCACAAAGGCTATGTATACATAGGTACCTCTTTAATATGAAACACAAAACACAATGTAAAAGTAGTGCTATAATGTAGGATATAATATAATGGCGACTAAAATTTGAAACAAGTCTTCTCTTTCCTTCCTTCCTTCCTTTCAACGAGACTCGAGCCATTGTTTGTATTTGCATTATCTCATGTCACCATTCACTACTTTCACCATTCTTTTTCAATTCAATTTCCTTGATGCGAGGCAAGACAAGACTCAAAACCCTAAAAAGTTTACTGTTAATACTCTAATGGAAACAAAGACTAATTGTAGTAACACACTAACACTGTAAACGAAAAGAAAAACAACGTCATATACTAAACTATGCACAAAGTAACTACAAACAACAAATGCACACTCAAGAAAATATAATAGTAAACAAAGTCTTATCTGTAAATACTTGGCTACATAAATACATGGGCAAGTGCTTAGAATGTATATTGTACATGCATATCTACACAAGGATATTAGAGGATTATGTATAGAGTGTGTGTGTTTAGAAGTAGTGGGAGTGCCGAGTAGAATGGGAGTGCAAAAATATAGTGTCAGTTAGCAACTAAGTAATTGTAGTAAAGCCATTGCATACTTTCACGTGGCAAATGATAGGCACTTACTGTATAGTAATATGGACTCTTTGTCAGATTAAGGAATTCTTCTACACAGACACGCGGCAACTGAGTTTAGCTGGAACTACTGTATACTGTAATAGTGTAGTGTAGTGTAATATACAACACATAAACATTCGGCTGAGAAAACTGTTTTTGCCCTGGCCGACCATTTGGTTAATTAGTTTAAGAGTTTTTGGCGAAAGATTCCCACAGAGTGGATTTCCCCCTTGTTCCTAAGCAATTATAATAACCAGAGAGAGTCATTAGAAAAGGCACCTTCGTTCCCCTTAAGTTTAATGTTCCTCGTCAGTTTCGTTTCTCGTTTGTGTCACTGCCATCCTACTTGTATAGACGATACGACACAAAAATGCTAAAGCACTAATTTTACCTTTTACATAACTTACGTAGTAATTCCCTTACGTAAGCGAATTACCAATTACTCCCACATCCACTCCTTAGACACAAAATACCTACACACGTTTCAGTTTGAATTGAAACGAAATAAATTCTGCTAAACATTCTTTGTTTACGTAGTAATTATTAGTATTATAAAGTTCTAATCTATTTGTACAACATTAATTATTGTTGTAACGATATACATACAGTTAGCTACATTTTAATTGTAAATACAGTAGGAATTAGGAATCCCCTGAAATTAAAGTCGATTCAGATTGACCTTCTATAGGATTCAATGATAAAGTTAGAGCTGGAGTGTAGTAAAGTAACATCGACATCGCTTATTCCTCCTGTCAAACTCAACCTTGCTCAATTAAATAAATAAAAGGCGAATTCACCTGTAACAGAGTGTAGACTGGAGAACATCTCACTCAGTTGATATCCTGAAAGAAATTCAATCTAGAGACTGTGACTCTAGAGACATGCAGTAAAAGCACGACGGAAGAACAGTTAGATACAACATAGAGCTTACTGCTTCAATTCAATTCAATACAACATTCATGGTCACTCTCTCGCTCTCACTGGAACATTCAACGTCAACATCCTATTCTTTGCTGAGATTCTTTGCTCTATTATTTAAATTGAATCTTTTCTTCCTTGCCTCAGCCTTATGAGCATCCATCCACCCAAAAGCAAAAGCTACACACAACATACAATACATGAAAAGATCCTGATCAATTTAGATTTTAGATCTATTCCACACAAACACACGTCTTCCTTCCCTCTATATATAAGTACATATACACTTAGCCTTCTTATCTAAATTGAAATGTATACAAATATAAAATATATACCGCTATACCGCCTTTATACAGTTTAATGCCTACTAAAGGCTGTATTTAGAAGGGGGCAAAGGGGGCAAATGCCCCCTCCGAAATCGGAAAAAAATAGATTATTTTGCCAATAAAGTGGAAAAAATCGCTAAATTTTGAATCACGAATTTGGTAAGTTTCTGCTTAAAATAGCTCAAATTCTTCGCGCTATTGACAATGGCGCAGACACTATTGTGCGCCATGTTGGTATTTTGCCCCTCCCGAAATGGATACCTAAATACGATTTGGCGACTATACAGTTATAATTACAACTGTACAAATCCTATAATCAAATTACAATCTATTTATAATGAAAAAACGTGACAACAACTTTTTCTACGCTATGCAAAATTTAATGCGTATTAAGTAGTACATAATAATATGCTATAATTTATACAGTAGTATAGGTACTAATAGAACAGCTTGTTAAAATAGACTCCCTACGTACATGTACTAGGAATAAGTACCTATAAAACAGTTCTTGGTATCTACTCTATTTACATAATAATACGAAATCCTGGAAATGCAAAGTCGAACTAATATACAATTTGTATAGAAAAGGTTTTTTTGGCTGTGATAGAATTTCGTAATATTTGTTTGGTGTTTTGTTGCATTGCTTTGAACATTTTCTGATGATCATGAGTGCATGTCGAGTAGTAAGTGAACGAAAGGAAATCCATGTGACGGCAAATAATAAGAAGGCTTTCCATTCGTTTCCTTTTTCCGCTGCACGTTGCAGTACATACATAGGACAGGTCCATGCTACAAATATATCCACACAAATACATTTAAGTATAGAATCTATGTACATACACCAATATACACATACATAGGTATATACACCTCATTGAATGAGACGAGTAGCAAAGCAACTCTACTTACTAGAAAGGAACTGTTAGTACCCTGCCTGTTTTCGCCCGTCTGTTCGTTGCGTCCAGGAATATTCGGTCGTAATAGCATTGTGGACTTAAGTCAGCGTTGCTCTCGACTATCAAACAAACTACGCTACGACTACAAAAGAGATCAAGAAGTCATGGAGGGAAACGAAAGGAGTGATAAGAATTGAAAGAGATTGAGTGAGATGCGCACATGAGAAATAGGTCAACTGCTAGTCAGTGCTCTCTCTCTGGCTCAGGCTCTTTTGTACATACAATGTATAACCGTATTTGTACTGGTGGATGTATCAGTACTGTAGTGTACATAGTAAGTAAGTAGGAAGGAGCTACGTACGCAACGCATGCATGCAGACTTAGTAGTCACAACACTACTATGGTATGGAAACTTACATACATCCATGTATGTATGCAATATTATGTATTATATCTGTATTCTGTATTCTGGATGTACTAAAATAGTCAAACAGCACAAGTACAGTACAAGTACAGTACATACAGTAGCCTGCATGTTTATTCCTTGTGTGTAACGTGTATAATATGTTTCACTCTCCTCCAGTTTCCATGTATGTATGAGTTGAATTCGAACCATTTATTCTTTTTTTTACGTTATTTGCAATGCACAGAGTACTTATACGGTTAGGTGCTTTATTCGGGAGTTTTGTATAACTGTAGTGTAGAGATATTGTGTGTTTGTATGTATATGGAGTAACACAGTATGCAGTTTTGAGCTGTCTGTCTTTCTTTGACTCATCTGACATTACATTACATTCCTGTGTACAGAATGTGTGCCATGGTGTAGCATACCATACGTAACTAGTGCTGTGTGTACATACTTGCGATAGTATTCTTTACTTTATTTTCACTTTTCTAGTATTTCTTAAGAATTGTCCATTTCGAAGAATGAGAATTTGAGTTTTCTCGCTTTCCAGGACTTCTGCTTGTGCCATGCCATGGTGCCATTGTATGTACAATGCAAGTACTAACCCGTTGAGCTGCAGTATTCAATATATCTGTATATAACTAAGCTTTTACTTGGTATTCGGTCTATAGACTATATGCAATTTCCAGTGCCCTCGGACAAACGGATCAATTCCGCCGATCTGCTCTTCCACGGTATAGATATATACAAGTATTAAGTATATATATACACAGATGTATTTGCACTAGTATGGTAGTGGTACATGTACAGACTGTAGACATACTAGTAGTTACTACACTTGCAACCTCCGCACACGCCTTCCTCTCGCCCAGTACTAGTTCTATGTGGGTCCTTTCCTCCGACTTACTCAAAAATTCTAGTACAAGACGGGGGGAAGCAAGTAGCAACCTTGTAGTTTCTTTTCCAATCCCATCTCAATCTAAAAGGAATCTTTTTGGTCACTTGACTTTATCGTAAAGACCAGGCTCACTGGCTACATGCTCCAATAGCGTCGTGTCAGAAAGTATAAGTGTGTAAATACACAAGGCATACTCCTATATTATGCTATCGCGAAAGCAGTAGTTTTATTATATAGTAAATAATATGTTTACTTTTACATATTTAGCCCATGGATCTACCATACCACGCCATAATGTTTTGAACACTTTTTTATATTAGGTATGTGTGTGTATGTATGGCAAGGCTGATGTATGGCGACTGACATGACGCTTGGATGATGTTAGGTACACCAGTATATTTGTACATGTGACAGTTTCTATTTATGTATACATACCCATACGTGAACTATCAAGGATTGTAGTCTGAGAAACATACATGGAAAGCTTCAAGTTTTAAAAATATTATACTACATTTACTTAGGAAGTACAAAGCGAAATTGTATTCTAGTAGAAAGTCTTACCTGGACATGTTGGACTAGATTCATCGGACCCATCTTGGCAATCAAATTCAAAATCGCATTTCCAACTGGCGGGGATGCATTGTCCTGTGTCACACTGAAACTGACTCGTAGAGCATGCACCTGCCAGAACAAAATAGAAAAATGGGAAATTAAACAAACTGAAAGAAGCCAAGAGAAATGGAAACATGATGCTCGATGCATACACACGCATTACACTATAGAACTACAGATTGTAATAAAACGAAAGATAAGAATAATTGCAATTTTTTAGGTATACAACATCAATATGTAATACTAAAAAATGCCAGCTGTAACTTCGTGTATCACAGCTGTAGCTTAGAGTTGTAGTATGTAGCTGTAGAGTTCAGAAGGCATAATTTAAAACAGAGCTCAAATGACATGAAATGTCAGTTCAATCAATTAAAACGACTACAAAGATAAAGGGAACATATCATACGCAGTTGAATACTAAAAGTTCACATGCCAAAAGCAAATGTTTAAATTGTTAATGTGTATCGTATGACAGGTTTGCGTATGTATTATTAGTGTACCAATAACTCACACTTCCGTGTTATTTGCGCCTCGTGAGACTGAAATGAGTAAGCAGCTAAAGCCAAGAAATGATTAAGCAACTTGATATGTTGTCAATTTTTCTTGGCACAAAAAATGTGGGAAGGTGAACTCTGTGTATAGGTAGTCATAACAAAATTCATCATATCAAAGCTGAAGCTATGAAATTAGAGAATGGTATTATGCAATTCGAATGTTTTTGCTTTATTGCTACTTATTTGCCAGTACAAATCTGCTACATCAATCCACAGCCAACAAAGTACTTGTGTCATAATCACAGACTGCATGTCAGGAAAAGCAATCCAATAGATCTGATATGTACTCTTTTTTATTAAGCTTCAGTATGTATATTGATAAGGAATACTGTGTGCGTAGCATTTCTATCTGTGTAACCGATAATATTTATTGGAGTAATTCAATGGGACAAAGATTATGATGTTGAGCGTTAATACAAAACATTAAAGAAGAACTTTGTTTGAAGTTATTAGAAAAACAGATGTTTACGGGTTAACATCCTTATCACATTTCATTGATTGAAAACTGACTACCTAACTGAGTAAACTGCTGGCAAGGAAAAAGTTGTGATCTTAGGAAATGACTGGGAATTGAATAGGAAATAAAACCTTTTTTCTTACTCTCTGATAAACGCAATGATTTTTAAAGTAAGATTTAAAGCTTATAATAAAAGTCTTCTTCAGAGTGCCCCTTTCTAAAATATAGTCCACTCTCCTACACTACTACTAAAGTCCTATATCTGTATAGTCATAAATTCAACATTTTATTTGAACGTTTTGAATAGTGTCTTGTCTGTATTTGATTGGCTGAACGTCCTCTTTTTTGTAGCTCTGTATCTTAGTATTGGCAAATCTCGACCTAGATTTATGTTTTATACATACATAAGTAAGTAGCTGTATACTATTCAAAAGAAAAAGTGAAAAAACAAACCATGGCAGCAATCACAGCAGAAAAGTAGTCGTAGTCTTATGTATGGTAGTAAAGTCACATTGTGCTCCAGAGATACAGAGAGAGAGAGAGAGAAAGAGAGAGCGTCAGAGATGAGAGAGAGAATGTATGAAAAAAAGTAAACAGGAAGAAAGGAAAAGTACCTTAGAGTAGGTAGGTAGTGTACATAGCCTTTGGAGTATCCGTATCTGCGTACGTTTGTAGAAGAAAGGCTGGAAAATAAAGCAAAGCTAAAAGCATGGAAAACTATACACTCCACGCACACATATACAAACTACTTACTATACATGTACAGATCCATGCATGGAAAGAAAGATAGAATGCAACATTGCACAACATGCTGACTGAGATAGCAAAGCAAAGCAAGTAGTCGGAAACTACTAAAGTAAATGATACGAAACATCAACATGCAATCCGTGTCATCCATTGGGACACATGACAAAAAGGCACAGAGATACTAGAGCCCAAGTCAACTCGAGTCAACCTCGTATTGTATATCTATCTACTTCACATACATACTCGTATGTACTTGTCTCCAGCTCCGTACTTGTACTACTGCAAAAGTAGCCATGAGCCACATCAGAAGCTGTTCTGTGGAAAACATTCCGACTTTACATTGCAAACCCAGACACACACACACATACACACATCACATCAAGCATCACAATCACATAGCCGACTAAAAAGCTCAAGATGCCACTAAAAAGTGGTGATCCATCAAAAGACAAAGTTCCTAAAATACATTAGTCTCTTTATTATGCGGGGGACGCAAATCTGAAATCAACCTCATGTTCTGTCTCTCATAGTCTCTCATGAAATGAAAGCCAGCCATGGAGAAAGAACGCCAGATATTATGCAGAAAATATTTCTGCTCTCGGAGGAATTTGCAAAACCCTGTATCAAGTATCCGTGAATTGTCCTTTTGTTCTTATAGCCAAACTTTTTTGCGACTGAACTCACATTAAATTGGATTGGATTTGATGTGGGTTTCAGTTTCACGGGATAGTGATACTAACAGTAACGTACTGACATTGTACCTACACAGTTATACATGGATACTATGGGTAGTATCTACCTTTAATATATAAGCAGTACCTACATATAGTGTTTTACAGTAAGTATGAGATTCAGCGCTCTTGGCTGGCTTAACATTAGTTGGCTGAGTTTTTGCTCATATGTTCCAGATTTGTTGAAATATACGATGCAGTATGATCACGACCAAAGAGATAAATGAGATTTCAGAGTTTGGACTACACAAGAGGAGTTTTGTATGTCATTCCAGCAGCAGCAAAGGAAACCATGCCCAACCCAAAATCACAAATTATTTGGATACTCGTTTCCATAATAGATATATCATCTCTGTGTCATACCCCATGTAATATGTTTAAGTGAGCTGAAGTTGAAAGCTTGTACGTTTACTTTGTACGTACGTAGTACGTCCTTAAAAGAGATGTGTATGTGTACAGTTGTATGTATGAGTGTGTCTGTGCTCCATGCAAGCGTGCAGATATTTCATTTCAAAGCGTCTACATAGATACACAAATTATAAGTAAAGAAACACACGTAACGTATACACATGCATACATACATTACATAAAATAACATATTAGTAATGTACATAATGTTTTTTATACATAATACGATAAAGGTATATGTAAGAACTAAGAACCCTTCCTGCTGCTTGTGTCGTCTTATCTTTTTCTCATGTGTATAGTGTATAGTATGTGTGTCTCTGTCTGTGGTGTGTGTGTGTAGCATGTATGAGTATGACATGATGACAGTATACTACACATAATACTAATGCCGCTACTTGTGTTCCCATTTATTTTAAAATTTCACATACACCACTCGCACTCACGGAACTCTAACAGCATTTTATCATTTTCCATGCTAGATACACATCAGTAAAGCTACCTATATACTTTAGTTACTTTAGTATGTATCAAAAATTTCAAAATGTTCAAAATTTCGTTAGATTTCCTGCCTGGAGAGTTGTAATATCATGTAAATACAATACTCGACTCATGGCGTGTGTGCACTACTTGGGTTAGTAAGGAGAAGAAGACTTAAACCATGTTATACTAATATTGTGTGACATAGGGAGAGTTATGTATAAGATGTAATACATTTCATGTTCATGCTGCAAAGTCGCATTTATAAAAACGTCGAGGTGGTTTGGTTATGTGGATATTTGATTTTCTAGTAGAATTTATGGTTTCTTCTGTCTTCGTATGACAGCCCACAGAGAGATAGATAAAATACACGGCTACTCTACGGCATATTATAATAGAACCACCATAATAGTAGTACCTAGCTAGTACGTCTACCTTTTTTGACAATGTCGTTGTTCGCATCTAGAATATCCACAAGGATGCGAGATATCAGACGTACGCCATGGTGTAGTACTGACATGGGAATAGTAGCTGTAGCAAAAGTGGTACAAACTGGAAGAATACCTACCGCACATTGTGATGCTATCGCAGCATCCCAGTTCTACTTATACCATACATACCAGTTGACAACTCATCCCCATCCTACATCCTATACAACTCCTAGTGACGTCGTTAGCCGTGTCCGTATCTTCAAAGCAAAGCAGGCACACGGAGAAAGCTATCCAGCCTACTATTATTCCCACCTTTACAATATATTACATGTACCTATACAACAAAGACGAACAACTTTCCCGAGTATACTTTTACTCTAGATACATGTTCATTGTACAACAACTTTGATAACATATTTTGCAAATTTACTTTTCTGAAAGCATCTTTGAGTACTTCAGCACAAATATATATAACAAAACCTGTCTTGCATAATACCGAAAAAATTGTATAATTAGCAATATGAATGATAGAATATGATTTTTTCTTATTATCATCCTGTAGTATACTCTACATTTATATACAAACAGTCATTTTTGCTGTCTTCTTTAAGCATCGGAGATACTTCATGGTTTTCAATCTCTAGTGTGTCTGTCTGTCTGCCTACTTCATAGTTCAATTTATTTCAAGTGCTTATAAATCAGTGGAAAGTGTCTATTTTCAAATTACAACACCAATGTCTTTCAAATCTGTTAGTATGTTTTTATGGATTGAAATTTGAATTTGGTTTTAGACCTCACGAGGTCTTATAGAGCCTACATGTCTGTCTGTCCGTCTGTCCGTCCGTCTGTCCGTCTGTCCCCA